>VOMN01075052.1:0-10018 GCA_014899125.1 Orchestia grillus
AATATTCAATTTTAACCAACTCATTCAGTTCTTGTAACTTACATACCTGAAAGTAACTTTACGACTTTTTTATAATTAATGATTGATGTGCTGTAAATTGAATGCCTTCATTTTTTGTATAGGTTGCCCTAGAAGCCTTGTAGCTTATTCAGGCTTACATGTGGTATATACCCTGATCCTAGTTCTTCGTCATTACTCATTCGATTGTAAACCTGTATCTGATGTAAATTACTTGTGGTAAATAAAGTTTCCAAAATGTTTCCAAAATATAAGGAACAAAGTAGCATTGATTACATAATTCACTCAGAAGATTACTAAACACTTATTATATCATAATTACCACACTAACACAGTAGTTCTGTCTGTTTAGGCAAACATAAAAAAACGTTCGTTGCGTACGTAAGTAATAAAACGAACCGAAGATGAAATTAAATGTAGAATAAAAGGGGTAAAATACACAAATTTGTAAATCATTCTACCATGAAGTAGTAGAAAAGAAAAAACATGTAGTGCCCGTTACTGTTACTGCAAATCTTTCATTACGCATGGAACTAAGATCACAATAGCTTATAACGACACATTATGTACACTAACAAAATCACAACTCTACGCTAAACACACCCACTGCAGCGGGACTTACATGTGCCTGAGCGCCACGCAAATGTGACACGCGCCGATGCGTCATTTAGTATTATACTTTTTATTATATCTAAACACATATGGATGCAGGTTCCCTATACTGCTAATTTATACTCAGTCGTGTATGTAATATTGAACTATTAGCCTACACACTGTCCGATAGTTTTAAAATGTTACCTAAGAATATAGGAGCTTGATAATATGTGACTATTTTATTAGACCGGAATTCATTTTCAAGTCAATAATAGGTCAGTTACCCAGCCATTGATTTGTAGGTAAGTACTTGGTCTAATAATTTTAAATTAATTTTTCAGATAACAATCGGGGGGAGTCTATAACAGGAATAATTAATTGTTGAGCGAAGATCACGAGGTTACAGCGAGTTTTGCAGCCACACTTGAATGAAGTGAAGCAGTTTGTTGCACGAGGTCCTCTGAGAGGCTTGCTGCTGGTGAATGACTGCCTTCGCTGGCCAAACTAAGTCTCAGATATCGGGGTGTTTGACAGAATACTATTGACTCGAGCTATTATTGACATCATTCAAAGAATGGATGCTAAATACTCGCTTATAATTCTGTCAGTTATACAAACTACAATGCTAGCAAGTGAAGATGGGTTGTGGCCAGATTCTGTAAAATTGGCCAAGCACATGCCCACAAACTACCTCAAACCACAATACGAGAGTGATAAAATTGGCAAACTCAATCATTTTGCACTCAGTCGTCCGTCGCCTCTAAAATTTTCCGACAAAGAAAAAGGAGCGCCCCAGTCTGCTCGCTTACCTCAGCAGAGACGAAAATATTCCACGAATGGACGGCTCGAAAACGACTCGTTCGAATATGTGAAGCCTCGGCGAGCACCCAATGGCACTCCAAAGTTGATGTACTTCCCAGATCACTGGAGGAAGCTGCTCAGTGAGTTATATTTGATTGAATGTTATAGATGAGCGAAAGTTTACGAATCAAAGAATAAAGATAAATCCCGGAACGAATATTCAAACGGTATAAAGTTGATTTGGTATTTTTGAACAGTGATTAACAGTGATTACTATTAGGTTGCATATGCGGTGAATATACCTTCAGGACTTCTACTCGTATTTTTCCTGCCTGCTTTTCTTAAATTTTCACACCTTTATCTCTATCTCTTCTTTGTCTTTTCTTCCTTGTACTGCTTAAGTTGCTGTTTTTATGCGCATGGGATCTTTTGAGGAAACACACTTTCTGCATACATTTTCCGTTCTTTATTCTATACTAAATGATCCTTTCTATTTGTTCTCTCTGGATCACATTCCACGGGGATAGGAAGCTGTAAACTAACTAATAATGTAAACTGTGATCTTTGTCGATGGGTTCTGCAGTTTCAGACTTTACGATTAGTATATCTTTCGCAAGGTATTTGTATGAAAATTTTATGCTCATATTTTACATATTTCTCTACGTAAAAACACACTCAGTTCTTCTTTCCTTTTAGCTGGAATTAAAAGAAGATTGAAAAGATCACTTGAATTTGATGTAAATTTCCGTCATTGACAAGGTCACAACGCCGGTGGTTTATTCAGACACAACATGCGCAGAGACCTCCTCTCTGTCAGCCTAGATCATTCGCAGACATCTTAGCGTTACTATTTATCCGTAATTTCTCCTAGGAACCAGAAAAGTGAAAGACATCAGCTAAAAAACCCCGTACATTCTTCTATTTTCAATCTTTTCACCTGAGATACAGCCTAAGAAAAATTGGGAACAGCTTGACAGTCTGGGTGTTCCACAATGCCTTTTTTGCGCTTGATCCTCCAAACATAACTTTCGCGGACTGTTATGCACGTAACATCACGCACCGACATGCAAAATTCACTGCACTGCAGCTAAGACTATCGGATTCAACTGCCAAAAGTGAATTCATAACCTGGAATTTTCTCCACAGACGACAGGTACCTGAGGCCTGTAGACCCAGAGCAGGCTGCGCGTATGAGAGGTAAGTTAGATCAGCTCAAGCAGGTTAGTGAATTTTACTTTACTCTCATCAAAAGAGTAGCCGGAGTATACTAATACTCGTTCAGAATCAGGGAAAAGAACGTCATTTCGTTGCTCGGCCCATTCTACAACACAACATCAGCAATAATGAATGTTGGAGCGTCATTATTTCCACTCAGAGCTCAGCGCAAGCCGCTGGTGTGCAGCTCACGACCATCGAGCGGACCACTCGTCTATCGAGAACACATCGCGGCATGTTCCCAGATAAAAAAAACTAAAATGTTGTCAGTGAAGTGTTTTTTTGCATTTCAAGTATGAGTACATTATTGAACTCTGACGCAATATTTGTGTAAAGAGAACAGTCGCACGGCAAACTATGTGTTTGAAGCCTTTCAACCCCTCCTCTGGCAAGCTAAAGGAGTTGAACCATTGTAACAAAATCGATGTTTCTTGACTCTTGGCTAGCAAACTCGTTAGTTTTATTATTTTGTATAAAAAGCTTGAAATGACTTCTCTTTCTCATCCTAGACCTCTCCCTGCACAATCGACCATTTTCCAGTGCATTCATACATCTGGAAAACAATGCAAAAATCATGAAAATGTTTTTATAGCACATTTTGGCCAAAAAACCTACTGGGTAAGAGGTTAACACGATTCTAAACGTGTTTGTAACTAATCTTTTCTTTTTGTAGTACTGACTATCACATCAAATCGAACTCATCAAGTTTCTATTCTTATGTCTTCAAGAGTGAGCTCTATGACACGAAGATTTTCATTCAATTCTGAGCTGCAAAAGTTTGTTCTCAACTCTTTACTTTCCTGAAATAAAGATGGAAGCACTCAAGACCTAAATTTTTGATGTTTGTAACGATTACAACTTCGACAGAAAGCAGACAAAAGACGTTTGAAATTCGGGTGACGGCCTTGAATGGGAGCGTACTTGCCTACTTGGAGGATACTCTGGTGAGCAATCAAGCTAAAAAATTATGATCTTTCAAGTTCGTAAATTCAATTTACTCGTTTTAGTTTAAGTCTAATACACATATGACAGTCACAGTTGAATACAGAGAGCTTACAAAAAAATGCACTCACTGTTTTACTGCTTGCAGTTCTACATATAATATCGTAACAAAAACCTTACACTTACTGATGTCATGCGAAGGTGTAGTGTAACCGTTAAATTTTCCTGGGTTGGGGGTTCTCGCTTGCAATTTATTGACAGCGGACACCACCAACGTGCGGACTCTCAATCATCAAGTGCATGTTTTTGGAACTATCTGTAGAATTGCAAATTTTATACGTATACTCATTTTAATTTTCAATTTTACCATGTACGAAAACGAGGTGTTCTACGTATTTCACAATAATTTAAGTTTTGACCCTTAACATCACATCGCAGTGAGGGCTCAGCTACCAAATTTGAAGTTGAGGTTTGCTGTATCAAAATGATTTGCATTTTATTTTACAGCCCTGTAATCTTAATAATTAAAAAACACTTTACCAAATAACGCGTGTCATTTATTACGAAATAAGCAATTTCCTCTCCTTTTCAAATGGCACCAGTTTGTTCTCTTCTATTGTGAAAATCGCATGACACTTTTAATCAGCTCTTCGGACAAAAAATTACTCACCTCCTACTAATATGGAGTAAGAACTTCACGAAGACGAATAATGGCAGGCATTATGCGCGGCATTGAATGTAAACCAGGTCAATTCTAAGCCACTGTTGCATCAACTGATATAGTGCAGTCACAGTATTTGAACGATCGTCTCGACATCTAGCTTGTCGTTATAGGGGCACCACAAACTTTCTATGGGATTCATGACTGGGACCTAGCTTGCCAATCTAAATATCTGATATAGTCAGAATGACTGCCAAGCCAATTAATGACAGTTTTTAGCCCGATGCGCCTGGCAGTCGTCATTCTGAAAGTCAGGCAAAAACAACATGCCACTCAGGCATATTCAGATATTGTACCTTTGGCTAAACCTGGTTATTGAACAGCTCAATGTAGCCATTGCAGTTCAATTTGACGGATACCTCATCTATAGGATCAACTTATGAGTAGTTAAAGCAGCCCCTAAACATGACAGACCATCCTCCTCTTTGTATCGCCCCTTGCACACAGGGTTCCTTTGGAGGCTTCATGAAGTCTTCGATGAACACGAGAGCTGGCATCATTGCTAGAGAGACAGAATCGGGATTCATCTAACTGCGTGACACATCTCCATTCCTCTACTGTAAAATGAGTGTGTGCTTCGGCCTAGTTAAAACGAGTGGTCTTGTGAGTAGGAGTTAACGAAGGCCGCTTGCGAACCACTCTGTTCCATATGTCTTTTGGATGGAGTTCCATATGTTGTGTTCGTTCAGAAGGAATAGGAGGAGGACCATCAGTGATATTTCACAGTAGTTCCATCGTTGATGCGAAGCGATTTCGATCAACAATTCGACATGCAAGGCGGGGTTTTATATCGGGCTGAATTTTCTTTTGACCACAATGTTGCCTTGAATTGCTGTATGCACCAGATTATTCCCATTGTTGGTGGACCCACATAACAGGGCTGGCTGCATGAAACCAATTTGCCACTTTTTTCTATAAGCGTTTGTTAACCCGATCAAATGTCATAGCCCTTTTTTGCCATGCCGAAAATTCTTGCTTTCGTACCATCGTTATAGAGTAACTAAAAAACAAATCTATTTCTTGTCAGCTCTGAATGAAAACTATTGCCTGTTCAGTGTTTGCATGTAACCTAAAATTCCCCCAGCTTTGAAAACCGATCCCTGGAATTAGTAAATGACTTTAACTTGAAAAACAATGGGTGACTAATCTCAGGCCCGGAGTGTTTACATTTCTTTTCAAGCACTAGAGGTTACTAATCTGTCGCTGTTTAAAAATTATCACAACTCAAATTAAAATTATTGATGTTTCATAGCGTAAAATTCTTAATAGGCATAACTCTTTTTTTTCATTCTATAGCCTAATTTTCAACTTTAATTTTCTAATTTTGTCAGCTATGTACAAAGAATCACACAGAATCTTTGGATTATATTTAACTCTACGTGCTAATCACCACTTCGCACTGAACGATGGATAGGCCAATGAATTAAGCATCACAACCGGGAATCTCAACCTGAAGTCCACACTTATTTATACGATTGCAGCCTTAATTATTAAAAACATGACTTGTAGTCCGCTTTGTATGTGAATGATTTGGGAAAAAACAATTTTGTTTTATTTTTCTTTGCTCGCGCGAAATAGACTGCGTCGCTCGTATGTAATTCTTAGAATCCGTCCCCTTGTTTCCGTGCGGGGGTTGCGTGAGGGAGGTCGCACGGGGCGTACAGCTTCACAGAAATCAGTAACCTGGTTTTCTCTTATGTTGAGTACAGATACAGGGGCAACTAAACCTGGAGAAAAAATGCCTTATTTGCTTGAGATTTTTGTTGAGATTGAGTTTGATGGGTTCATTTTGAAAAATTTTTAGATTCAAACTGAGTTTGTACGGTTGACTGACTTTATGCAATAGATAATCTTTTGAAAATTCTACCAAAATTAATAAAAATGTAAGGTTAAAAAATACTGTTTTTCGGATATGTAGTGGTTAGTTTGTTAATGAATTATTGGCTTGCAATTGTTAGCATTGTTCGAAGTACACTAACTTGGCAACGCGAGCTTCTCTGTCATCGGCAAAAATTTTGCTAAATTTTCCTTCGACTTTATAATGTAACCTGGAACGCCAAAATTGCATTAGAAACCATCTTTCTCGAAACCATAGGTTAAGAATAGAGGTCATAACTAGGAATTTTGCTTGAAGGAATCTTTCCATCTTGACATTTTATTGTTGTTATTCCTAACTTTCTGTTCAGATTTATTCGCTGCCCTCAAACGACTCAGACGGAATTCAAGTGGTGTCGATAGCGAGTGATGACGGCAGGACGCTGCTGAAGAGAAGATTCCGTACTTATGAGCCCGCCGAGGGCGAGCTGCTGGCACAGTGTCTGGGCAACCTGCAGCCTGGCAACCTCGTCCTCGTGGTGATGATGGTGAGTGTATGTGTGTACGAATTTATCTGTGTGTTTAAGAATTTATGAGAATGTGTATATGTGCATGTATTTAGGTACGTCCTTATCTTCAAGGTATAAAATTCACAACCATCTTATAGATTCTTAAGAGGTAGAAAGAGAGCCCAGCCTCCTAAGCCCTCGCAAAGCAGCCGGATCAGACAGCCTAGCTCCCCGAATACTTGAAGAAATGGCCGGTATAATTAGTGAACCTCCAGCGAATATCTTCAATCGATCGCTCGCAACTGATATTATTCCCGAAGATTGGAACCGATGAGATCATTCCTATCTTAAAAAACGAAAAAGTGTCAAACAACTATCGCCCTCTTTTCCTACAGTCAGTTATTAGTAAAACATTGGAAAGACTGTTCGAAGTCCGAATCACAAATCACCTTCGAGGATAAAGCCTGATTAATGACACCCAACTCAGATTCTGGAAAAACTGCGGTTACCTCACGAACTTCCTCGATTTCATTGGTGTCGTCAATCGCATTTATGACAATACGAAAGCCATAGATCTCATATTCCTCGATTTTTAAAAAACCTTCGAGAAAGTTTCTATGGAAGGCTTATAGCCATAATAGAGGCCCACTACATACAAGGTAACTAGTCAGATTGGACACAAAATTGGCTCATTCATCACACGAGTGACAATTCATTATCAATTCTGTGATACGACACATGTAACACTCGGAGTACCGCACGGGCGTTTAATGTCCGATATTCGTCATTTTCTACATCAACGACTTCGACCTCGAATTTGTCAGCAAAATTAGCAAGTTCACTGACGACACGAAACTATCACTATCACTAAAGACCTCAAGCATGATAAGTAAGTTGGAAAGAGCGTTGAAATGCAGATAGATTTCTTGATTTTATAGAAAAAGTATTTGAATACAAATCCAAGAATATGTTGCCCCTCTGTGTATAAAGCAATAGTCCGATCACATAAAGCATATGAAGAACAACTGTAGTTCCTCACCTTCACTCTAAAACAAGATGTCCAGAAGATAGAAGAATCCAGCGTAAAGCTACGAAAATTATTCCGGAACTCTGTAACCTCGGCTAAAAAGAGCGTCTTCAGCTCTCAAAACTCATCTCGCTTGAACAATAAAACTCCAAGGTCAACTATAAATAAGGGTCATAAGCTGAAAAAAAACCTTCAGAGTACGCTAAACTCAGAACTTCTTCCTGGTTAAAATTGCTAGCCCTAGGAATCAGTTGCTAGAAGTCATACTCTTTGCTGGGACTGTGAATACTTTCAAGAATCGTCTTGACCAATAGTAGGTAAAAATCCTCCATCATTGTAACGCATGAATCCAAAACTGACACCCCAACAAAACTCCGTCAGAGTGTTGTGCATCGTCCGAAATCGGCGTCAACACAATATGGAAATAAATAAGATGATCAACTGGGTAATGCTGACGGTGTGATGTCCTGAACATTATCATTCTCCGGCAATGTTACCGCTATTCCATGGTAGGCCAAAGGAACCTGTGCCGGTGCATTTGTAGATACAGAGTGTTTTTTCTTATCGATTATTATTTCAAGTATTGTGGTATAGAATGCATTGAGCGATGTGCACTCACGAGGGTGAAATATTCGATAAAGCTACTTAACTACGGACAGGTTGAGCTGTCCCGTAATTCTGTATTCCAGTTAAAAATTTTATCGTCGCAAGACAAGGAAATAAGAGCTTTCTACACAAATTTAATGATTGCTTCGTGTCTGAATTACATGAAGTATAGAAACCTTTTTTTTAACAAAATAGCGAAGTTTCTTTGAATTTCTTGAACCGTAACTTGAAACTGAATTTGGCAACGTATGCATCCTAACACTTATTCTGTGTATCAACCATGATAGAATGAAAATAAATAATACTGATTTGAAAAGAGGAGGAAAGAATCTATGATTTATAAGTACAACTTTGTGTCATCGTTAGCACATAATTCAAAACCGAAAAATCATTGAAAAAAATAAGATAAGAACATCACCTCTCCCTATTCTAGTTAGATTGCATTTTATAGATTATATCATCCCAAAATTTAGCCTTCCGTTTTCACGCATGTCTACTGTGTTGTATGCATTTACACGTATCGAGATGTAATAAGATGTTAACTGCTCAGTGACACATCACTCGTATCTATCTAACGGAGCGCGTGACCACAAACGGGTCACGCTGCAGTTGGTGTCTTGATGGTAGAAATAAGTATAATTTTATTAGCGTGTCCCACGGAATAATATGAACTATTGTAATCTATGTTCCAAGCACGCTGAAAGGGTAGCAGTGTCAGGCACTCTGTTTTATTTCATACTCCAATATAATTAGTTATGGTATGTATTTCACTTCTTATTCTATATTCTATTTTTAATTATTTCATTTCATTTTCCATTTACAAGTGTGACCTACTTTTTTGTAAATTTATTGAAATGGACATTAATACTGCGTTCGTGAGATATGCATGTACTCATACCATCATGTAGATATGCGTTATGATCATTGCGTTAATTGTGAGTTAAATATCATTTAGTTTCATTTTATTCAGCGTCGAACGAAAAAAGCAAAATATTTTAGATAGTTATTTTATGATCGGGCTGATGTTCGTAGCTGAATTCTTTATATTACACAATGTTTTTCCACATACAAGTCGAACTAGTAAGACGACCACGTCTGTTATGACGTACGAGATTTCAATTTTGTAATGTGCATGAGTAGATAAAATGTCTGCTTCAATGTTAAGTCCTGGGTTAAGTCTGCTCGACTTACAACGTGTAGATGGTGTGTTACTTTGTGATGTCATCCCGAGATGTTTATCTCGCGGTCTGACGGCATGGCACTTAGTTAGACACCTAAGAATGGACCTAAGAATGGACCTAAGAATGGAACACTAAGCTCGTTCCTGCTGCTTTTTTCTATTATATTTTATTCTATTCTTTTCAAGTGAACAAAAATTGTGGAACTCGGTTCGAGTACATGGGAAGAACACTAGTACTTCCTTAAATTTTTGGTTCTGTGACTTTTTGTATTTGCTCCCCGTGTACTATCTTTTCGAGTCAATAAAAGTCTCGAAATTTCAACGTTTCCTGGTTCACCCGTTACTTATTAACTTGAAGATGTACTTCGAGATGTTTCGGCCGTCGCGCCTGGGCCACACTGGGGGGCCACTGCTTTGTGCGCACGGTGGGCCTTCGCAGATCCGCTAGCTGTTGAATGAGGCCGTTTCTTTCTGCCGTTTGAAAATAGTAATGCAAGGGAGGCCTATCGGGGATAGTTTGTAGAAAGTTATCTGGCTTCGTCTTGATAACGTCCAGGGAACCATCGAACTCTCTCAGATCTTTAGGCAGA
>VOMN01075053.1:0-20812 GCA_014899125.1 Orchestia grillus
CGTGGCTGCTCCTTATATCAAGAACGCCAGCGAGAAAGTAGCCAAAATCTTTAGACCTTTCAAAATTTAACTATCCTGCAAACCCTCGAACAATTTAGGCAGAAGTCTCGGCTCTCTTAGAGACTAAATTAAATTAACATAAAATAAAAATGTCGCTTACTAACCAAGTAAATAAATTGAAGAAAGAATACCTTAGCATTAGTATTCACTCCGAACTTATAAATAATCATCTCTCGTGTTTAAGCACACCGAAGAAACAGGACACCAAATAAATTTTGAATAACCAAAAATTATAGCCAAGAACTCTCACGTTCGACCGAGACGTTTCCTAGAAGCTTTTTTTACCAAATTCAATCCGAATGCTATCAACCGGTCCTTATAATTTTCTGAAATATATGACCCTCTTCTTAAATCAACCTTGTAAAATTACAGCCAATGATATTCTTTCTTCAAATTCAATCGCTGTTCCACCCATCATAATCCTATCTCGGTTAAATTTTTCCGGTCAGTATTGCATTATTTTGTCGGCGTAGCCTATTTACGGCGCAACATGTTATAGGTCCAAAATTTTCGTTGTTTCGTTCCTTGAAAACGCACGTTGTTTAACGTGCGAAAGCTTGGGTTATAAATATAAAAGCGTATCAATGAGCATGCGGACTATGTTCGAGGAAGAAATTAACTCTACCTTCTACATTTGTATTCATGGTAGGAATACCATTCTTTCGATCTTCATAATGTTTAAGTAATGTTAACAGTTAAAAACTAATATTCTCGAAAAATTGCAGCAGCATTTTATAGCAGGTGAAAGTCTCATAAAATTCATTGGTATTTTGGATATTTCTTAATAATCATTCAAGAATAGCTAAAGGCCTAGCAATTTTATGAGACTGTTTCATGCTATAGAATGCTTCTGCAATTGTTCGGAAATATTAGCTATTAACTGGAATTATAATTTCCTTCTCTTATCATTGGCAGCTCCTCATGAACGCTTTTTCTTATAATTGTGTAGTTTGGAAGAAATCAGTTTTTTGTATTCTATATGTATACTAGCCGGCGGCATATGTTTTATCGGAGTAAACATCATTCCCTGAAGACTGTTAGAGCAAATTTAACGGAGAGCTAGGGCTGAAAAATATTTGTTTTCATTATCATTAATCATTATTTGGAAAAATGAGCTCATCAAGACGTGCATTATTCGCGCTACTGACACAAATAACTGGAAAATGCAATTTACGTTCGTAACTCACATCACTGGTGCACCACAAAAGTCTGCTTAGCTGCGGCCTCTATGCTCTCTGTACCACTTCAGATGCACACATACTCTACAATACACGCAACTGCAGGTTGCTTCAGATACTCAGCTGCCCACAGAAGACAGACAGCTGTACTCGATACACACAGCACCAGTTCAGAAGAATGAGTGCGGCTGGAATACCCACCACTGCCCCCGATCACCACAGCCTCTCTTCAGACTCACAGGTATACACACCCAGAACCCACGCAGCCGCACCTCATATACTGTACACGGTAGCCCTTAATTCAGGAGGCGCGCCAGTCGTACATAGTCTCCTCATAAAGCTGCTGTGTGAGAGATAAGCGCTGCAGCGTTAAGTGGCTTTAACTGTTATGGTGAGCTATGATGGAGCACTTACAGCTGCAACTGCGCTGCAGAGCTCAGCTGTAACTGCGTTCTAGAGTTATGGACGACAATCTTCAACGGCGATTGTGTGCTTCTCGGGAAACTTCTGTATGCTTGGTTACGGTTTACAGACCGTGACGGCCTTTGTTTGAACGATTCTTAATTTTTCACACCCTGAAGCTCAGAAATAAGAAATTCTCAGTAGAGTTGTAATAGATGGCGGGAGAACGAGCTCGAGGTGTAGTGTGATGTGGGTCAGGGTGTCTCACAAAATGTAGATATACTTTACTTCAGAACAACAAAAATATGCACAATATTAAGCAGGATTAATTAAACGAAGGTATCATGAATGCAGCATGTGAGTTTTAACGAGACGAAGTGTGCTAGAATTGGTACTAAAATCGGTTTCATGTTATGTGACTTACTTATATTGTACAGTGAGGTGTGCATTTTCTGAGACACCCTGTACAGCAACGCGAATTTGTAAATGCGAAAACGCTATAGCCATCGACATGTAGTGAAGTTTAACAAAATTGAGTTAGATCTACGTAAAGCAACATGAAAATAACACGAGTTTTCCCTAATCTCCGCATAATTCCAAGTAGATTAGCATTCGTTTAGGGGAACACTATCTTTCAGTGACGGAGATAATTAATAATGACTCTGTTTCAGTGGAATGTCGACGGCAAAGAAGGGGACAAATATTTCCAGTTTCAAGCGTTTCTTCTACAAGGATAGAAAAGCATTTTTTAACTTTTGCGTACCTCAACGACGCAAGTCAGAAAACGTCAGTGTTCTACGACAGAATGAATCTCTTCAATTGTTTTCCCAATTAACAACAAATTGGAAAAGTTGTTCAATTGTCGGTGCATTTGATTGCAGAGCTGGAAGCTGTGAGCTATGATTTAATTGAAAGCTTTGGAGCTTGGCTGTTCAGAAAAGGATTTACTCTGCTGACAGAAATTAAAGTTGCCGAGCAGCGATTATGAGCGGCGCTTGATGGACGGTGGTCGAGTTGAGGCCATGAGCGACAGCGCGGATTAGAGGAGATTAGTTCGGATGTAGTTGGCGGTGAGATCACGATTGCTTTTTGACTGATACCACATGAAGTTTGTGAATCTTGAACTATTTTGATGAAAGTAAATTTACGCGCCCCTGAGCATCGCTGTCGTGTCCTTTAAACGGACGAATTTCAGAGGGAGTATACGTCTCCATCAAAACTCAGACTCGAAATGTTCTTTTTTAGGGATTATTTCCCTGAAATCTGATAATTGAAGGAAAATTTGAGGGTGCGATGTCGTACGAATAGGTAAATGAACAAATTATACATATACACAGGAGCAAAGACGTGTACAAGACTATCTTACGAGTCCGTGTTATTGAACAAAATTGAACTAAATGAAATCTAGTGACTGATCAGAGAATAACTTTTCACGGTGTACCGGAATGTGTACGCTGTGGAATGATGTGTAACTGAACTCATAGCTAAATAAATGACTGAACAGAAGATCACACTAATGACTGAATTCATGACTGAACAAATGAGTAAGCATAGGACTAAACAGATGATTGAATAAACAATTGAACATTCAACTGAACCGATGACTGAACAGATGGCGGGACCGAAAACTGGCCTGAAGACACCGATACATGAACAACCAAAACAGCATCGCACGACACAAAATGAAGACCTATTTTAAAATACTATCCTTCACTAACACATGACGCAGGAACAGATGCACTCTGTACGATGATGAATCGTACGCAAAATTGATGATAGAGCAGCTGAAGGCGACGCATGTGCGAGATGACAGATCAGATGGTGCACGGTGCCAGCTGGCTGAGGGAGGGGCTGGCAGGTGGTCCGTCCTATTGATCTCAGAGGCTGCGTGTCTTGCACCAGCTTAGCGACGTCTGTTCAGTACGCCTGCCCTGCCACAGGGGTGCAACCTCAAACTGGGTATTTATGATACGAGTAGCGACTTAACACCGGGTCGTCACTGCCATTTTAATTTTAAGTTTCGACAAAAGAGCCGCGACTCAAAACTGAGTATGCATGAAATGAATCACGTCGTAATTATCATTAGTTTTCTCCATTAATTAAATTTTTTATGAGGAGCCGCGTACGTTGAACCTGGGAATTTTATTTATGATTCAAATGGTGACTCAGTACCAGGTCTTAACTGCCTTTCTTTGCCACACAAAATTTGAAATTTTAACTGAAGAGACGCGACCTGAGAGTGAATGTTCAAGCTCAGGTTCGCAATTAAAAAACTTATTTTGCCAATTTATTACGTGTGGTCAGTGACTTTTTTACTAAAATGTTCTCCCTCTTCTCCCGATTTTGCTCAGCTAACTGCCAGAAACACAACAATGGCCCGCAATGAACTCCCGCTTTAATCAAGTGCAAATTTTCTAAGTGAAGCACAAGTTCAACTTTGGGATCCTTTATCAACTTTTGAGATTCTCGGGCCTGAACTTTTGTGGTCCCTAATCTCTACTGCTATGACAGGCCAATGCTGAAATTATCAACAAAGTTGGACCATGTATCATCAGCGGTGTGACGCCGAGTGACGTGCACCCTCCCCACATCTCGCCGTGTTCAGCGAGACGACATACAGTATGCGGGGGACCATTTGACCACGTAACACGAAAATAAGAAAATGTTTCCAATTTACCAAAATTTTGATTGAATTGGAACGCTGTTTCCCGCGATTTTGTTGGTTCTACGCTTCCGTAACACTAATAAATTTAATCTTCCTTATACATGAATATTTAGGACGGCCTAGTTTCCATTATTTTTAGTTGTAGGAACTCAGTAAAGACAATTTTATTTTTGGTTCAGCTTTTGGTTGAATAAGCACCAGCCGTCATAGGCGATGTATTTGACCTGCACTTCACAGTTATCGGTAACTGTACTACAGCATCAATTGGCTACTGTAAAACCGAATAAAAATATGCTCAAGTGTTTTCCTTTGCCAAAATGAAGTATGAACGATCATGGTTGATAACTAAGTAACGGCGAAAGTAACATGACGATTGATTCTATTATTTATTTCGTTGATGCTGTGGAAAGTTTCTATCATTTTCCTTGGATGATAATTTATAACACTTTACAAATACCTGAGCTATCGAAATCAAAGGAGTGTCCAAAACGTCTTGAATGCCGGCACACCGGAGATAGTTCTTGCTTCCTCCTGACACTGTTCAGATGTTCGTTTACGTGCTATTTTACAGTGGACCCAGTTTCACCAAAGTAACAAGAGGTCTACACTACAATTTATAAACAACCTAATATTTTTTTTTATTTCACTGTTTATCGTGTATAAGAAACGTCCGTGACGAAAATTTCAATGCTGCAGAAATGGGCATAAGCCATGCGACCGCTTCAAGTGAGAGATGTAGCTAGATCGCGATCATAAAGAATGTTATTTTCATTCGCCAAATATTTTGTTGTGAACCCTAATGCAACCGGTTCAGAAGTTAAGAGAAAAGAAAATATAAAAAGGGTAAATTGTTCCGTTGAACATAATCTCGGAAATTCCTGTAGACGAACTACAACAAAGACATCGCCAATGACACCTTCTACATGCCATGCACTCCACATTTTTTACTCTACGGGGCCTGCAACATCCATTGAACGATGCTACAGCTTAGATCAACCTCCTGAATATCATTCTCTTCCCTCTCCCCCAAAAGCATTCACACTCAAAGTACGTGTATATGCAAAATTTGGGATTATATATATTTATACATCAATTTATTATGTATATAAGTTTGAGTCATTATTATATGGCCATGATTTACATAACAACTTCTAATTCATATCACAACAATCCAAAATTATCCATAACGGCAGCAGTAGGCACATCTCAAGTGCTCCCTGATACTTCGATTGGGCACTTCCGTCACTACAGCGCCTCCCCTCACAAGGAGCGCCCTGCCTTGAGATGAGGGAGAGCCCGGGCCTATACCTGTGAGGCTTCTTGACGCCTCCTGTGGCGGGTGCAGACTTGCGCCAAGACGTAAGGAGGAACACAGGCGTCGTCTCACGCCTCACACTGCGGGACTGGAGATGTCCAACGTTCAGCATATTCGAGAATTCCCATCTCCGTTGGATATTACGTACGTTAGAAGAAAACCGCCTGACCAGCCTTCAACATCGAGAATTCCCGGTCTCCTTCAAATAATGCGTACGCTACAAGAAGATCACCTTATTAACATTCAACATCTTTGAGAATTCTAGGGCTTGCCTCACGCAATCCACTGGCACTTGCCAGCGACTTGTTGTTTCACCGCGCGTTGAGATTACATTTCACACAAAACTTTTATAGTTTGTTGTGAATCCATCCGCGTCTGCAGCATCTTCAAAAGTTGAATACCTTGTTTTACATACGCCTCTAGTGGCTTCCAAATTAGGGCAGCCGAGATAAGCTAGGAAATTGAGCATAATGATCATGGGTTGATCCAGATGCAAGTTTGTATCTCGATCTACATGTTAGACTCTCAGCTGCGTTATTTAGAAGTCACATTATTACTATTATGTAATGCTGACTGACACGTCTTTAATAGTGTAATACTTTCTATGTTCTTTATCCTAAAAGTATACCATAAAGCTTCCAGTTGACTTATATCCTTGCGTTCATCAGAGCAGGAAGGCATGGAAAAGTTTTATCCAGTAAGAGCTCCTAATAAACGACATAATTATGAATTCATCGATTATACTTCGAAAATCACCCTCATATGATTGAAAAATCAATTAATCAATGTTAGGATTGTCTTCAACGACTTCACCTTAAGAATGACAGCTTGTGACCCCCCATGCGAGTAGCAGGTGTAAAAAAATCCAGAAATGCATCGATTTTCTTGAATGAGAGTTGAAATTGACGAAACGAACGGTTACGTACCCCACCACAACCACCAAGCATGATAATTTTTAAGGCACTTTTAATATGCATTAAACAGGTTACATTATTAAATAAGTCACCTTGAATAGTAATTTGTTGTGATGCAGTTCAGTGGAATTTAACTTTAGGGAAATTTTCCATTGAAAATACGGAGAACGTCAACGCAGCAACGAATTCTACTTCTGAGCCTAACGGCGCGGTCCTCACGCACTGCACGGGCGTGTGTCCCTCTGGCGAGTGCCCATACTGTTCACCTACAGTCCGTACGGAAGATTTCAGCTGGGATCAGGATGGACTGTGGCGTGAAGCTGAATTGTGGAATAAAGCTAAATTGTGGCGTGATGCCGAATTGTGAATTGAAACTAAATTGTGGCGTGCTGCCGAATTGTTGAATGAAGCTAAATTGTGGCGTGATGCCGAATTGTGGAATGAAGCTGAACTCCGCACCGGGGAATGGAGGTCCCTGCACGTAAGAACTGTCGACAAAGATCCGCCAACACTGACACCAAACTAATCTGCCAACAGTGACACCAAACTAATCCGCCAACACTGACACCAAACTAATCTGCCAACACTGACTCCAAGTAACATTGAGCATAATTTTGAGAAAAATGTATTGTATGAACATGCTTACAGTAAATATCATTAATAAATCAACACTTCGTCAGCGATGAAAGCCCCAAAATAAAGGAATTGTTTTCATGCTGATAGCTTCTGGAAATCTCCATCTAAGCAGTCATTTCTTTCTACAGTTCCACATATTTCATTCCCTTGCGTTCCTACACATTTTTTGTCTTATCTTCGTAAAAATAAGTAATAAGTTACCTGAGAGCTCCATTGCTCAAGCAACAAGCGTCCATAAAACTGCAGTCTGTGCCGTGTTGTTATCCGCATTGCTAGCACGTCGACATCGCGCCCTCCCAGGCTACTCGGTTTGAGAGACGTTCTTGGTCCCATTAGATTCTTCTCACAAGTTCTTACTTTCCCGGTAATACAGTTCATGGCATGAAGGTATAAATAATTCATGTGAATAAAATGTTAAATTCTATAGTCTCAACACGGATTGGTATTACTAAAGCAGGTGACCTTAGCATGCATCTCTTGATTTCGCAGTGAAATTCCCGCAGTTGTACATCTGATCATGGTTATTTTCTTCTACGTTTTCTATCCTTGCAGCCCGGACTACTTCAAAATTCAAGGCCAGTCCAGCATTTCATGCAGAGGCTCTTCAAGAATGTCCTGATAATTTCCACCCCAAAACCTCGCAGTGCCTGTGAGCTCGGTGGCTGAGCATCCGTCCGATACTTACGGAAGGTCGCAGGTTCGAATCCTGCACAGGCTAACCTTTTTTCGCTATCATGATTTCTTTGGTCAGCTACCCTTCAAGCTTCAGGGGAAAGATGAATGTTATTATTCTATGTTGTGATGGGCTGAGCTGAAAATATTTTATTGCTGGCCGTCAGAGGTGAATGTATTCTTCATTTTGGATATTTGTATTGCAATTAATCGAGCAAATCTGGTGAAAGAAACCAACTAATGTTGACTAGCGGCTTCATCTGTTTCCTATATAGCAAATTTACTATTTAGTAGCACTCGTAATCAGATAATAGAGTTGAGCGTTTTTACAAGAGGTCTCATAACAAGTTTATGTTTCCATTCTTTAAAATCTTGTTGTGAATGAAAGTTTCAAGGGTATTTGAACACATAGCTTCATTAGTATAAATAATACACACAGAAATGTACTCAAATGACTCAAAAATGCAGTTAATCGTCGAATTTCATTGATTTCTCCATTTGACAATCCAGGAGAAATGCTTGGTGCGTGAATAGGATTTCTTGACTTTATTTTTCAAGTTAAGCATTAGATTTTCGGAAAAGAACTATTCCCGCTCAACAATAATTCCAAATTTAGCGAAAAAAAATCTATAATACTGTAAAAATTGATGCTCTAATCAGGGCAATCATTGCGAGTGAGAAAGCTATGGGAATTACATCAGTGTTCAATAAATATCATTTCAATTTTTGACGAGTTTTATTGCGTGATACCTAAATTTTCATTTGAAATGTCAAGAAAGGCACGCCCTTAGGCACGTCAGAAAACGTGAGACCAGCAATGTAAATTTGAATGTCTCTGTGGCAGCCTTGGTCTGTCAAATTTTGCATTAAAATATCTGTTCCAGCCTTTTTCTATCAGAAGGCTACATTAGAAAGTCTCTCTGTCAGTATTGTTTTGTTAGAAGGTCACAAATCTAAAAATTAAAACAAGAGCTGGTCATTGGGACACCAACGGTCCAAACATCTGTCAACACTCCAAAAGATACACTTATCACCGTGTGGAACCTGAGCTGCCTCCCTGAGCTGTGTCAGGTCACGCAGCGCGAAACAGAGCAGGTTAACGTAACGTGTTTTAGGTTATAGATACATAATTTTTGACGAGTCTGCTCGTCCATTGTTAGCATACAAGTTGGGTGAAACCGAGCCAACTCATCCCTGCCCGGAATGAGTATATCCTTAATACTAACAATCACGCGTCAGGGATACAGTTTATGGCCTCTAAATTATCAAGAATCTAAAAAAACGATCCATTCTCCAGTGGTGTACAAGCGTTCCGACTTGGAAATTTTTCTTTACGGAAAAAGTTAAAATTTACGTGGACTAAAATATCAAACTGGACAAAATGATGTCGAATAAAAAGGCGAATAATTTAGTAAAAAAACTTGTGAACTTTCAATGCCAACACTTTTCTTTATCACCAGGACAAAATTTCACTCTGTGCGCTGTGCTGCTCCGCCTTATCAGAAGGTCGTCCTTGGCGACTGGTGAGCATAGCTCGAACGGCAGGACCGGCCACGCCTGGCAGCCCGCTCGGGGGCCCTGTCTACTCGCCATACGAACGAAAATGTGCTTGGAGAGTCTGTTCCACTTAAGAATTAATTTCGACTTACTATTTAAAACAAGCCTAATTCGTAAAGAGAAGCGAATTTTTTAACAAATATTTCCGGCGAGTTTTCTGTGCGAGTCGTAAGTCGAGGTGCCGCTGGAGATGTGAACGACAACTTGGGCATGTCGCGCTCGCACGAGAGGCATCGTACACCGGGTTGGAGAAGGCTTTACGAATTTGAATGACACGCTGATCGGGACCAAGATAATAGAATATTGATTAGTATCAACAATATATTACGTCTTGACTAAAAAACATTGGCGATGATCCATAATGAGTCATTTTTTTATAAAGTACACAAATCATCATTTTTAAACAAAAACAGGGAGCTTCTGCTGGATTTGTTTATAAAAATCTTTAGAATTATGCTCATGGTGTTGAGCTCAAAAACGCAAAGCGCTAAAAAAAATTTAAAGAAATTATTTTTCATTTATTAAGGTATATATGCACTGCCAAATAGCACTCTGCAGAACATAATTTATTGAATCTGTTAATTCTAGATTTATAGTTTCACGTTGACATTCATCAATTATCATCATTACACAGACCCTCGAACTATAAATAAACAAACCATTTTTGTTATAAATTTCCAAGCTTGCTTCTAAGCAAAACTACTCTCATAGTAGGGACCGTACACCAGCAGGAGGGACGCTTAGACTGCACTAATCTCAGCCACAAACTTTTGAAGGAGGAGATCAAAAAATGCATTGAATGCTTGCTAATTTAGCAAAACGACAATCTTTCAGTTTACCCATTAACGATGACCAAACCTTAAGCCCATCATTATCTTCTGCTTAACACCAACGACCGAATACCGATTGCAACATGGGAAGTCTCGAAGGCTAAATTGAAGAATTAGTGCAAGACCAAAATTTTTCTACTTTTCAAAAAACACAAATTTTTCATACAGCTGTTGGATTTTTTAAGAATCACAAATAAGCACATCAGTTAATAACATAAAATAGATATAAAAACCACTCTAATATCATTCATTAGGAGCTCGGATCAAATGTATTCATTTTTTCATGGCTCAATTATTTATTGAAGAAGACAAAATTAACGACTTCTCCCTCTCCTATACCGTTTGCTGTGCTTCAGACGCGCTCGATAGGGACGGCACGAGCTGCCAGCGCCGGTCCAACATTCTTTATTGCTCTGACCACACCGACGTCTTCACGGCCGTAAACACGAACGGTTAAAGGGAAGAGCAAACGCAGATCAGGCCAATTTTGATGAGCGATGAAGAATAGGACAATGTTGTACGAAACTATAAATTCAAAAAAATAGTTGTAAGTCAGATGCCTTTGCAATACAGGAAATTATTCACGATAGAATGCACAATATTTCTACTGGCAGCCTATCTTACCTGACAGTTTGCACACCTCGGCTGCTGCCTCCACCTACATATCTAGCTGGCATCAACAACCGGAGATTCAATTCGGCTTCGAACTTTTTCTTCATAGAAGCCGTCAAGAAAATCGCATAAAGGGGATCAGCCTCAAAAGAATATTCATTTTTCAAATTGCGGCCACAAATATTCTGTCAGCCGCAAGATTTTACACCCACATTCGTTGATATTTTCCACATTTTTACAACACCATTATCCTATTCTTTTCTGACAGAACTAGAAATTCATATTTAGAACCCCTACATTGGAGTGAAAATTTTCAGTCATTGCTTTAGAAGCAGAACAACGCGCACCCCTGTATTCTGCACCAAGCAGAACAACGCGCACCCCTGTATTCTGCACCAAGCAGAACGACGCGCACCCCAGCATTCTGCACCAAGCTGACAATCGAATTTAAAGGTTATTATTATTGAAGATGCATGATGAGTTCTGAAAGAATGAATGTGGATCTCGCCAAGATGCCACGTTCAAATCTTAGGAGAACTATTGCGGGAAACAATGTCGTGCTTGATGTTTGTATGAACTTTGTACATTACAATTATTTTCATTCTAAATGTCATGGGAAAATTTAAGATCTTAGTTGCAACTTGAAAATATTTTTCATTAATCTATGAGTCTATCAATTGATTTATGGGCTATATCGAAAATCTTATTAATTGTAATAGTCCATTAAAGCGATTTTATTCGTGGAAAATTATTACCATTCATGCTAACAAAACGTGCACTTGTGCTTTAGAGGTAGAAGTTGGTACAAAAAGTTAAGGAAAATTTGTGAAAACATTCAAAAAGTACTTCACGTTACCCGGATTTCCCAAAGAAAGTTTGCATACCCAATCAGCGTTCTTCAAGCACTAATTAGTAATGAGTTTGAGGTAACGGAAGTCTCAAAATTCACACAAAAAACGCGTGCTGTAGCTTACGACAAACTTTTCCTACGATCAAAGGAGCAGTTTATCTTCTCGCGTAAATTGTCCTCAAAAAAACCACAGGCAAAATTCCTGTTTTTCTTCAATAACTTTCCATGGAAGTCCGAGAACTGCTGTCGCTGATGGAAAAAATTACTCAACGCTGATAAGAAAATGAGTTCTTTTCAAGAGTAACGACAAATTCATTTCTGAAAGATCCCCTCGGAGAAATTTACGCAGAGAATTTGCCGTTTCTGCCAATATTCCTTCAGGTAGGCGCCGGCATTGCAATGCGGCGCTGGTGCGACGCATAAAGCGTTCCAGCTCCGCGGTGTAACTTCTCGCTGCGAGGACCGACCTATCTCATTTAAATTGAGCATCCATAACTTTCCTAGGACTCTTCCGATAAATCATGGCCGACGTGCTCGGAAAAAAGCCCGCGTCGAGCGCCGCCGAGTCAAGAAGCGGCATCGAGCGCAGGTTTTCTTCGATATTGAAACACGGTCAAGTGAACGGTTCTCCTCCCGTGTACCTGTTAATGGATTCGAAGCAGTATCTCAGCATAAGAGCTCTTCGTTCTTAGATAAATGTGATGAGTGAAGGTGAGAAGTGAACTTCATTTGGTCCGTTAGGCTAGGTAAAAAACAGAAAACATTTCTGTTTTGGAATGAGGCTTAAGGAGCTCTTTTTTAGTGTCGTAGGTCAATTTATCATACCGTACCCCAAGTTATTTTAGACTATATCTTCCTAGGCAACACTGCAAAAATATTAAACCTTGGAAGTATGGAAAAGTTACTCAGCTGTTCGCTCTTGATTCTCGTACACCCAGCTGATGTGGCAAGCTAGAGAGGCAAAGGAGTTGAGGTCGGAGTGCCTGAAACTCCGCGTAAGAAACACGCCAATTTTCTGCTTTTCCTTCGATTAATGATTAATTGAATCAATATCATCGGGTACACACTTAAATTTAACAAACATTTGGCGAGTGGCGAACAATTTTTTCAGCGAAAGTAACGTATCATCAGAACGCCTCGTCATATCAAATGCATGAAACTTAAACTTTGAATGTGTCGTTCTCGGCAATATGCAGAACAGGCCTAAAAATAATACCAATGACCAGTAATGACTTACTGAACTATTGTCACACATTTCTCCACGTGGGCTCACTCTAATAAGACACTGTTATCCATATTATTTCGCTTATTGTGTACGGTTAAGTGACACTGCAAAACACTTCGCATAAATGCAATACAATCATGGCATTCAGTTAACATTCCTTGATGTTTTTTTCAATTTCGCTTGTATTCGAACTGTCTACTTAGGAAATTATTCACGACTATTTTTCAACAAAAATTCTCAGCTCAAGTAAAATGTTCTGGGATAAAAAATTGTTGTTTGCACTCGCTGACTATTGGAAGAGCATTCGTGGCTCTTCATGCTTTAAAAACGCGCCATCTCGCGAAAAAATTGTTTGTAAACAAAGCTTAAAATACAAGGTGCCCGTAAAGTTTTTGTCCGATTCATGAAGCCTTTTTCTGAACAGTTTTTGGCGACGCGTACATTTTAGCCAGATAGCCATCGATGGCCAGCGAATCCTCCATGAGAATAAGAAAAATTCCCAATATAGTCACGTCGTCGTCCGGGCTTAGGGAAATGACATAAAGTTTTTCCTCTGAATGCATGCTTCAACAGCCGTACTTTCCACCACACTCTGTTCAATCCTGCATGAAAATGTAAGCAGATGCCGCGAAATTTTTCAAATCTCGACCAGTGGAGAGCAAGAGCTGATTCATCCATTGCGAAAAATATCAGTACGCTGTAAAAGTGCAACGTGTGAAAGCTCTAAAAAATAACAGTCATCTTTACCTAGCTATGAAAGTATATTCGATAGCTATAGAAGAACGAATATCAGACAATGTTGTAAGACTTTAAGTCATGGCAAATGTCTGTCGTATTTATTTGGTGATCACTATGTAATCACGTGAGAATCCACATTATGACCTAAACTAATGGACGGATGATGTATGTGAACCAGAATGAATATTAGTCAAGGATGCTTGAGCCACACCCTTGGCAGCGAAGCAGCAGCCAATGAACCCTGAGCTAGAATAAGTCAACGAAACCTGGCTGGCTCCGACCCTGGTCGTATTGTACTAAAACTAGTCATGGACTCCACAGCCACAGGAGGGATTTTACTCTAACCGTCGAAGAAAGCTAGAACAAGGCATTATAGAATCAACGAAGGGAACTGAATCAGCATCTTTGGTTGTGTAAATTTCACTCAAGGAAACTAGAACGACAACCTAGATTATACGACAATCAACCCAAAAATGCTAAAGCAACTACATGGTTATAATAGAGTGAATCAAGGAAGCTAGCACAACAACCATGGTTGTACTAGGCTCTCTCAAAGAAAAGAGAATAACGACCTCAGTTGTACCAGACTCAGTCAGAGAAACTAGAACAACAGCCTCGGTCGTACCAGACTACGACAAGGAAGCTAGAGCAACAGCTTCGGTCGTACCAGACTACGACAAGGAAGCTAGAGCAAGAGCCTCGGTCGTAGCCGACTCGAGAAGCGGATCAGGAGCGGCGGCGGAGGCAGAGGAATATCAGTGGTGTAGCCACGCTCGTACAGGTCGTTACTCAGAGTTAAGAAGCACCATCTGTGGAGTTCCTTGGGTGCATACGGATCCAGGGACCAATTCTTGCTGGAGGACGGCAACTGTTGGTAATGAAGAGGAGAGCAAAAGAAGGACTTGGGATTGTGTTCACGAAAGACGAGCAGGTGACGATGTGACTCGAAAGTTATTGAGACGAGAGTGAATTATATTTGTCGTTATTCGAATGTAGGGTCTGATGATATGTTATTGTACAAAAAAATTGGAGGTGAATGCACAGAGATGAATAAATATTATTAGTGTTCCTTACGTTGGTATTGATGTTGTTCTAGAACTTAGTTATAAAACTTATTAGCTAGTTCAAAACAGTAAAAAAAAGGTGCCCCTAAGCTTAAAAAACGGAGACAAGGAAAGATAAAAATGCTATCAGTGTCCTAGATATTTAGAGCTGGAAATCCTCAGACTTTGTGTTTGTTGTTCCGGGAACCCTGGGATGATTCACCAGGATTGCATCTGAAATAGAAACGGATTCAAAGCGGATTGCTACCTCAAAGGGTATTGGCAAAGAAGCATGTGAATTTTTTTCAGCTTTTGTTATTTTAAAAAGAGTACCTGAAACTTTTCCTCTTGTAGCGTGAACCAAACTCACGAGAAACGAATGTTTATTATGGGAGTAAAAAATCCCTACAGTGAAGATCCTGGAGCTCATATGTAGTTGAAAAGCGAAGTATTTTATTTTGATTTTACAAAATACGCCTTTATTTGAGGGAAGAGTTGCCGGATAGATTTCATCAGCATAGAGTGCAAGCGAACAGCGAAGTTTGAAATAGGAAAATTGAAAAGCAGCTGCCAACAAGAGAAGCAGAACATGTCCACCCGTAGCCTGAAATGGGAAAACTTCGCTGAAGACGCGGCCAGGTTCCATGACTCCACGAACAGCGCAGCCGAATAACAGGAATTCGATGGAGAAAAGCCACCAGAGAATTTTGAAGCTTAGCTATGAAAATATGACCCCATTTCGGGTCCGTCAACGGTTCTTCGACAAGAAAGTTGCGTTTCGTTTAATTATATTAGACATTTTGAGGTTCAGTGAATTTCTTTACGTGAGGAGTTGAGCGACGTGTTGTTGAATACAGGGCTTATAGTGACCGATGCTAATGCTGTGAATTACAATAAATTATTTAGAATTAATTTATTTACAACGGAACATGTTTAGAGTTTTTAATATTTACGATACACATCTAAGACACACCCAGATGGAACATAGTTTCATTCAATACAAATATTAAGACTACACACTCAAGTTACAACGCGGCGGGGCCAAACGGGAGTGAATATCCTGTGTGGAACGCTGCGAGGGAAGTCGTCTCAGAAGTTTAGAAATCATCCTAAAATTCTTAACTCCTACTTCCACAGTGAAAATAATTTACATTTGCATTTGTTTTGAGCGTTTGCTTGATACGTTTCTCATGTCATTCCATTTTGAATACTTGAAATAAAAGAAGCATGGCCAGAACTTCCTTCCCTCACATTAATTCTCAAAATAGAGGTCATTTCTGTAATTGTTTTCAGTGCAGTAGCGGCCAATCATGTGTAGTCAGTTTCAAATAGCCACGACTAAAGTTTATTTCAAGGCAAGAGGCATAATAAATGGAAAAACTGTTTGCATATTTCCTATGATACATTCCTGCTTTTGAAATTTAATTTTCTGTATAATCAAGGTTGGCTCCTGCATAAATTTGGCAAGCTCTATGTAGACACAATGTCTTTAAAGAATTAAAACTTCACTGGGAATACCAATACAGTCCCAAATTAGATTCACAAAAGCATATATTGCGTTCGTTTTGTCCATAAAATAAGCCCAGAATGGTCCATGAAACATTAATTGTAATGTATTGTTAAAATGTCAACGCAACTTGGAGGAAAACTAACACCGTGCAGTCTAGATGTCAAGACAATCTTCAGACATTCAGTGTGAGAAAAAAATACTTATGATGGAATGACGAATCCTGGAGTTTCCAGAACTATAAGCCCTCGCTACACAGATCAAATTAAATCTCTACCGAAAAAACTTTAACAATTACCAATCAACAAGCAATAAACCAGCATGAAAACACAGTCGTCTAAAAAAGTAAAACCCACAGTCCCAAGCCTCACTATCTCTACGAGCTACTGCACCGCTGCTGATAGAGGCGTGTGTATGGAGGTAGAACCAAAGATCAAGTCCTCGGAACTGTCAAACTCAGTCCTTAGCCGGAGGGCTCTCGACATTCGAGCTCAGGGAACATGTCGCTGCCTTCCTGCCTCATTTTCCGGACAAGTAAGTCCAGCTTCCCGTCCGCTAAAGTTGACTAGCCTGTCGTAAAAATAAGGGAATGCTTTCCAGTGGTTCCCTGCTCGTACCCCCGGAAGACAATAAGATCCCTCACAGGAGACCTCGAATCTTGAGTTAGTAAAATGTTGGGAAACTTGTTCCAAAAGACGGTTAGTTTCTATTTCAACGGAAAGGTTCGTTTATCGCTTGAAAGTTAATTTGCATTGTATTAGTGCTCATTCTATTTCAGCGATAAATGATGTAAGGGGATGAAAAATTACTAATAATCTGTTCTTTGTCTTTATTTTTCTGGTTTGGGCTTTCTTCCCTTTGGAAATTTTGCACACAATGTGATTCCCATCACCTATGCATTGTTCCATGACAATTGTATCAAAAATATAGATAATTTTTGTTATGGTTCTTCGTCGAGAACAATAGTTTTACTTAAAACATAAAATGTTAAATGAAAAACTCCTGTTATGCCAACGTTAGCTATCAGTCTCGTAATGCACGCGCGTGTTCCAAACTGAAACAACATCTTTCTGATCGAACTTATATCCCGAGAACCAACTTTGCCTGTCTCACGGGTACAGAGATATTTCACCTTGATGGCAGAACTGAAAATATGCTCTAAACACAGTCGAAATACGAGCCCTAATCAATAGCGCAAGGCGTTAAGCGAGCACGAATTCAACCCGTCTCGTGTAGTCAGGTCGTCAGTTACGAGCTCGCTAGCATTGAAATGTAAATTGCGCTCCGATAGAATTCATCTTTTGTGTTAGAACGATCGCACTGCTCAGTGGATGCGATAAGCTCTATGCTTGAGAAGTAATGTGCTTAAATTTAAGTTTTAACAAGATCTCCTTGTATTATCTCCTCGTTTTTGAGTATCGATAAATTTTTCAGCAGGGGGTTTTTATGCAGAAATGAAAAGCTGGAGCTGAATGCTGATAAGATAAATTCTTTTTCGCCAGAATGCAATTGACTTTAGGTCCCAGAAAATTTTCTTTGAAAGCTTAAACAGAACACGTGCTGAGTTGATTTATCGGTCATTTTGTTGGGGAATTGAACTCAATGGCTACGAGGCTGGAGGAACTTAAGGAAAATACTACATGAATTTTAGACATGATGCGTACTACACATGCCTTTTTAACAAACTTTCATGAATCATTTACTTGTTTTAAAGCAGGAACACAAACCTTTATCACAAATATTTGGGAACGCATTTCATATGAGTGAAATAGACGCTGATAATACATATAATTTTTTCAAGAAAATATAGTGGTACTTTGTGTAACTCTATGACACACTTCTTTGAGTGCAAGGCATGACACTTCTGGCATAAGTCTACGGTATTTCATGCGAACATTTAAATTACTTCGTCAACCAAACAAGTATACAGATGAGCGGAGAAACCCGTGAAATTTGAAATGGAAACAAAATACTAATTAATTTCGAGGTAATCTAATTTGGGGCCTAGGACGTCAATTTCATAGTGCAGTCCCACCGGAGTGAAAAATTAGTGTAATCAGTTTGGTCAGTTGTTTGCTTTTTAGGGCGTATAGAATGTGTCGGGAATATTTTCCTTTCATAACAAATTTGATTTTCTAGGAAGATTTTTACGTGAAAATGGTTCTCCTCGTAACCTTGTGCGTAGTATTTTTAGGAAAAATTAAACAATGTGTAAAGCAAGTGTCTGTGCTTGTCCATTGCATGGCAGAAAAAAGTTAAGTGTTTTCTCATATAGGAATTTTAAATTGAATAGTACGGGAAGAAAGTAAGTTTCTCAAATATCCAATAAATACTACATTCAGTTGAAACTGAAAATAATTTTGCGTTACAAGTCCATGATAGGAAGTTTTTTCAAGCCAAGGAATGTGGTTCCATCGAGCATGCGATGCAGTATTGCTTATTGGTATAGTTCTAGCCAGAGTACGGCTACACATACGAGTGCTGTGGAGAGGTAACTCATCTCCATACTCAATTGTAGAGCACAAAGCAATCTCTACCCGTACATCTAGGCCAATTGTGAACTCGTCACACATAAAAATTTACCATCATGCTTTACAACATGACCATCCATTACACGAAAATAATTTCAAAATAGTTGGCTCAAGCAATACTATGTAATTAAAGTTAGCCGAGAGCGTTTAATTCATGAACTTGATTTATTTCTTAAATCTAAAGATTCTCCGGTGGAAATGAACATTTTCAAATAACCTCAGTGCATTGGTTACAGCACCAATAGTTTAGCTTGTACTCTACACATATACCTTGTACTCGACACATATCATACCTCGATTTTTATTTCAACTAATGTGCCTGATTCCATTGATTTCGCTGATTTACTCATTACTGACGGTAAGCAACGCTTCGCTCGAAAGTCCTAAAGCACAATTTTATCAAAAACAAGGATATTTTTATGTAGTTTAGTGTTATACTTTTTCATTCGAAACAAAAAATTGTTTCAGCTCGTTTATCCTAACTAACAATTGCTGTCGCTTTTGGTTCTCATTTTTTTGTTCTTTTGGCTCTCATTTTTTGTTCTTTTGGTTCTCATTTTTTTTGTTCCTTTGGTTCTCCTTTTTTGTTCCCATTGTTCTCATTTTTTGCACTTTTGGTTCTCATTTTTTCGAGCAATTGGTGTTTCAAACATTCAAGCTATGTCCATTTACGTTAGCCAGGACATCAATTCTTACGCTCAAATGAAAAAAATATATGACTGTTATATCATACGAGTAGTCCGGGTGTTGGTCTATCATTTTTCAAGATGAAGTCAAATACTGAATGAATGAACGTCTTCTTAGGCATTTCATTCGAACAAAAACAAAGCGATCAAGAGAGTAGACAAAAAATATATTCCCCACCTGAAGAATTTAAATTATTGTTCTTATAAATTTAAACAAATGCGAACTATTACCTTATTTTCAACATATTTTTCACTCGACAATATTGGAAATCTTGATTGAAAAATGAGACGTCGTACTGTTTAGGGTGAAAAAGATCTTAATTTCCATCGAAGGGGATAGTGTAGGATTATAGCTGAAGAGTTTCATATGAATGAAGCTGCTGTCAGCTATACCTACGGTTTTTCATATAATAAGTGCAACGTGGAATAATGTCACAAAAATAGCTCAAAGTAACATTGTTTATTCATTTTGGTATTCACGTTGTTTGGTCATGGTTTTTAATAAGAAAGTTCGATGTTTAACTCAGGGAATTTGTATTTGGGAAGTTTCCCAACTCCCTCAAAGATCTACGACATAATTTAGCAGTTGCTTCCATCAATAGAGCGAATTTTTATGTTAGTCTGACAGATATTAAAGCCTATCAGTTCCCCAAATTTGCATTTTTAAAGAAGTATGGAAATTCGAAACTAACCTCAAACCTCTGTACTTAATAGCTGCGAGTAGCAGGGAGCTCCGATACAGGTCATAAATTTGTAGGTATATCGGCGTACTGATAAGTATATGGGTCGTGGGCATATCTGGGTCCTGAAAATCAAATTCTTATGATTTTTGCTTGCAAAAACGTAAATATTTTGAGAGATACTGTACTACACGACACAATGAAAATACTAGAAAATAGGTGTAATTGAGATTTTTTAAGCATGATCACGTATGTGATCCTCAAAGGCATCTCGAATTTCAGTATCACAAAAAGCACCCGCCGAGCTTCCTTGTCGGTGACTGCTGAGGTGCGAAACCAGCTCTCGCAGTGAGGGTGAATGGCTGGGCACCAACGTTGTATTCTCGGGAGTTATAGTATTGTTGTCGGTTTTTGTTATCAGATCTCAATGCACGGCCGAATTCTTTGGACCAAATCCTTGCAATTTGACTGTTTTCAGTTCAGCTGGAGCACTTGGAAAGTTTAAGATCGTGGGCTAGAAGTCTTTTTGTTATTCTGAGATTGCAATTGTTATTTTTTAATCAAAACTACTTGCTGCAAGCTCCTTTTATGTTGTATACTATCATTTCTGCTTTGAAATTTTCTATTTGTGTATGTACATTCGCCTCCACAGAATTTTTGAAGAATTTGAAACTTTCGGTTCTCATTTTCTTTGAGGAATTCTATGATGAA
>VOMN01075055.1:0-19204 GCA_014899125.1 Orchestia grillus
CCTTGTAGCTTATTCGGGCCCACACGTGGTATATATCCTGATTCCACTTCTTCGTCATTCCTCATTTGATTGTAAGCCTGTATCTGATGTAAATCACTTGTGATAAATAAATGTTTCTAAATGCTTTTAAATGATTGAGTAGAACATACCTTGTGCATAGATTTTCCGTTCTCTAGAGTCCATACTAAACGGTCCCTTCTTACTCGGTACAACACAGTCTGCGTCACTGGAGCGCATGTATAGATACAAGTACTACATATTATTTGGGAAATTTTTCTGAATAAATATTTTTAAAAAGTTACTTGTGTGCACATACCGGGAAAATTACTCCACCACAAAGTACTTGGAAAAAGCTTCGTGCCACACTTGGGTTATGGATGGCGTTGTAATCCGCGTTATATCGTAAGTTTGCAGTGAAGCTAGGTTAGCTTATTGTCAATACCACAATGCTAGCGACTAAATATTTGCGTACGTAAGACAGCATTAAGTTTATTGAACATGGTGTAAGATATATTGCAAAATCTTATTCAACTAGTATCCATTGATTGAGACAATTATTTGAAAGACATCCCGAAGAGTTTCTTGATTATCACTATCATAGGACTTGACGTCACTTGTGTACAGAGAGCTCCCAAAAAATGTCCAGTTAATTAGAGGCAGCTGTGAAGATCAACAGCGTCCAGGATACGACGGCCAGAGACCAACAGTCTATTAACTCCGTAGTCAAAGTTGTCATATTTGTTAAGCTTGCTCTATAGGATCTATCTTTACAAAAAATGTCATACTCAAAGATCAGCTACAGCTTTGCGGTCACTATAAGAGAAAGAAGGAAAAGGCTTACAGAGCCTTCATCATAATTTAAGAGGCAAAATAGCATTAATAAATTGAATGAGAAATTGTTCCCCGACCTCTTTCGGAGCTTTAGATGTATTGTCAAGGCTCCACTTCAAACGTTTGGCAGGAGACAAAAAACATATATTTTTAAATGATACGTAAATTATTGCTTCCGGTACCGCGCAGTTGGTTGATGTGCTTGGGTCGCTCACCCTTTGAAGAGGAATAAAGGAATAGGTAAAAATGTAGATGCCAATTTGGGTGCGAGACTGCCATGAGTCTCGGTGTGGAAATGCAGATAGGTGCGAGCAGAGCTGGTGTTGAGGGCGTAAAAGGGTTGTGGTTTGGTGTTACGAGGCTGAGCTGTTAGGACCAAGTGCTCTTTGTATACTGAACACGAATTACGAATGATGCAAATGCTGAAAATTACATCTCTATCGTGATATAAAAGTGTTGGATAACTGATTCATAACGTTGTGATGACGTTGGAAATTCACAACCCAGTCCAAAGAATAATGTATATTTCATAACCATTAAACCTTCTTGTTGCTCATCATTATAATAAAGATCAGCGACAACCTTTCTTCAGCAAAGGATGCATAAATTTAATTGAGTTATTATCCATTTCACTCAACTTAATGCACAATATCTGAATAATTGTGCATTTTTAAATCTAATTTTCGAATAGTTTTATCTATGTATTAATAGTACAAAATTTCCATTAACAATTTGAAGTACAATCATGCACATATGAAGTTCGGTGCGTGATGAAATTTATTGGAAAACAGCTATGCCGTTTCGACTTGCTTGTGTTATTTGGCTCATGCAGTGTCAAGTTTTTTGTGTGGGCCATCCCAATGGAGTCAAATAACGTAAATATTTTGTGACCATCTCAGAACAACGTTGTTCTTAATTTTAGAGAGTTTTATTCACAGCATGAAACAATTTTGTTTTTAAGAATCATTTATGGTACGGTCGTACTCAATAACTTCATCTTTTAAATCCTTGGGAATACGTCCTTCTTAGGAAACGCCTCAAAAAATGGAAAATTATAAAATTTTGTCGAGCTACACCCAACGATTCAAAGAGAAATGAAAATGAAGTACCATAAGGGAATTAAATTTTGCAATGAATGTTTCATTGGAGGAATGTCATTTGAAATATGAGTCATTGTCTTTTTGGCTTCAAGTACCCAAATTTCAGTGGGATGAATCATGTACCATTGCTGAGTTTTCCTAAGCCATTCTTGTCCACACTGACTGAGACGGTGACGTCATTCCCCGTTTCTTCAAATTGTCTGTAGTTATTCGCCTAATTTGCGACTTACTGCCTGCTCCACAGTGGCAGAAGGAACAAGAAACATAGGTTCGAGTCAAATTTTCTCTACCACCCTTTAGTCGAGTCAAATACCCCCCCCCCCTTTAGTTTCCAACACTGCAGTTTTCAGTTTTCTATTTTTAAGAGGACGAAAGTAATGATGTCGAATTGAGCGTGGATTATCACGGGCTTCTATATTATTCTGAGATCTGTTCGCAACAGAGGCTCGTCTCTCTCTACTCTCTGTTACTGAGGTTTTATTGCCTTCGATACTTAATTATGCTCCTTTCGGGGTACATTTCAGCACGCTCTGTAAAAGGTTAACCAAGATCCTTATCTTAGTGGTTCACCAACTAAGAGTAATGAAGAGATAACTGAAAGAAGACGTAAAGATAAAATTAAGTAGTAAAAGTTAACTAAAAAACAATAAACATCAAAAAATGACGCTCACTATTAGAAAGAAGAAATCGTTAACTGTATACTAGTATTTAATGCTTATTATTACTCAATTCAACTAACTTTATCAATAGATTTTGACATATGAACTTTTTTCTGTCACCTCGCAGTTACCCCCATTTCAAGAACCACTGCTTTTTTGATAGCACTCGTTGAAACCTTTTAACTTTTGCTCCTCGTTTCATTCAAATTGGTAAGCTGTATTGCGTTCGACGTGTTCAACACGAACGCGTTCAATACGAATCTCATAAGACTGCATTTCTTAGGATAAAAAAATTGTAATCCACGTAAGGATCAATACAAGATTTGTCTTCAGGAAGATAATGGACGCTGAATGCCGGCGATGGCTCCAGTTATGTCGAATGAAGTGTCCTCCTCCGATGAAGTGCCGGAAATGGCACCAGGTGTGTCGAATGAAGTGTCCTCCTCCGATGAAGTGCCGGCGATGGCACCAGTTGTGTCAAATGAAGTGTCCTCTTCAGATGAAGTGCCGGCGATGGCACCAGCTATATCGAATGAAGTGTCCTCCTCCGATGAAGTCAGCTGTGCCTCTCGTCCCCAAGTGGACTACGGATCGATACGCTGCCTCTAACGGGTGTTACTCCGACCATGTGACACGAGTCTGCTGAGATGTTGTGAGTCACTCGGACGGAATCGCATAAGAGCGAAGTTAAAGGAACGCCTGGGATGAGCGTTCTTTTCGTTTTTCAACGTGCTCCCTTTAATGTGCGGAGCTCTGATCATGTGACTTGAGCGTAAACGTCTGTGATGAGCGTTCTTTTTCGTCTGAGATGTGTAAACACACAGAATCGAGCGGTCTGTTACCCCACTGCTAGCGGACTCTAAAATATAGAAATGGTAGGGGAGTAGCGGCAGCAGTTTCGGTAAGCAAATAGTTGCGTAGTAGCGGGCATAGAACACACGAAACTCAAAAGGTGCTGCTGCTACCGACAGTCGTTTGAAGGGACCGTACCCATTTTATAAACCACCAGTTTTGTGTTTATGTATAAAATTATGAACATGATAAGAGAATGGTATAATTTCCCCAAGCTCCGTGAAGACCCCGCCTCTAAAACTCCTTATGAGGAGGCCTGTAGTGGGAAGCAGTGTACCTACAAAACTCCCTATGAGAAGGTCTACTGTGAAGGGAAGTGCGTTCATAAAACTCCCTATGAAAAGGTTTACTGTGAAGGGAAGTGGGTCCATAAAACTCCCTATGAGAAGGTCTCCAGTGGGAGAGAGTGCGCCTACAAAATGAAAATCTTGAATTTTTAGAGAATGACTTTAACCTGTAGTTGCAAATTATCATTTACAAGTAGACATGCCCCGCCAAAAATGGCGATACAAATTATGTTAATATCTTGAAATGCCTTCCTATTTACGGTAAATCTGACATAAAATATTTATTTTATTTATTTATTTATTTGCAGTCTCGCTGATAGGGACGGTCTTCTCTGACAGTCTCGCTGATTAGTTAAAAATACGGACCCGAGAATTTTTTCGCATCTAAATCCTCAAGAGCGTGACAGAGAGACGGACGGACCAAGTAAACAAGCAAGTAACACGGGGCTATTATTATACAGGGTAGTTAAACTATATGATATGCTAACTTATTAACTCGCCGGTTCTTTGTAAACTGTATTTTGGGGTGTAGAGTAAATCCGTTTTAAATTAAATGCATATGATATTTTTATGCATGATGGTATTAATACTACGGGAAGCCACTATTGAGAGGGCTCATTTTTTGTGGGACACCCTGTACAGTACGTCCCACAAAAACCCGAACCGAGTATTTTTTTATCGTATCAGTAATACCGTCATAAGAATACCATAAGCATTTGATTTCTAGCATAATTATCCCTCAAAATTAACATATAAAAAAAGCATTAATAAGTCTAATAATAATGACAATTATTTTTCATTAATAAAATAAGTGGAACATAAGACATTGATTGACCTGACGTCCATCCTTATCAAGGCATTTCTGACAATTGTCTCTCACATTCCTCATAACCCGCCTTATCATCAGTGGATAATTCTTTGAAACGTCCATTAACTCGACTAAAGTTTGTGGTGGTGATGTGTAAACATTTGATTTTACTTCACTCACACACTTTACACTTCACGGTAAACACTCCTTGATTCCTTGCAAGCTGCATTTTGAAGGGTAATTTTGCCAAAAATTAAATGCTTATGGTATTCTTACGATGGTATTACTGATACGGAGAAAAAATCCTGGGTTCGAGTTTTTGTGAGACTTATTGTACAGCGGGATTACCACATTTGAATTCTTGTTTACCATCATGTACAATGCCCCAACATGCTGTCAGTGAGACAATGGCAGCTTGCCTCTGGCATAGAAAAAGAGTGAATGTTTTGACGACCCACCACAGTAACTTTTTATATTATTCATTACTACATATCATCAAATCTTTCCAGGGCCACCCTGCAAGTTGTGCCGGACAAAAGCTGCGCGAATATTCGCCTGATGAGTACTAAAAACTCGATCTATTTTAGTCGTTCTCATTGTGTTCGTATGTATAACAGTGACCTGACGCAATGTTGTGCAGAGGCACAACTATTCCTGCAACTCCACTTTAATAATATCTTACTGACCAAGCAACGATTATAAATACTTTTCCAGCAAAGTATAAATTTGCCGTATCTCATCCAGCCCTTGTACAGCGGTAGGTTTAAATCGTGCCAAACCAAATGTGTATAATTGCGACCCAAGATCAAGCAAAATTTGATTCTTTAATGCCAACGGCGAATTAAATTCTACCTAAGCATCGTGTAATATTGACCCTGATAACTGTTCCCACGACTGAATTTTGATATTTTCATATAAACCAAGTTCCGAGTTTTATTATAAATAAATATTGGCGTGGCCACTGAGAAAGATATGGACCCAGATCACCTCATATTACCCTTGTTTTTTCGCCCATTTTTAATTGATGCCGGACATAATTAATCTAAATATGCAGTTGCCTTAACTGTACTCTCCTTGTTGAGGTAACTTCTCGCAATTCTAAGATTAACTTAATCTCATGTTAGCTGTTATCTGCATGCTCAGTGGCTTTGGCAACCGAGATCACCCAGAAAAGTCGAAAAAGAGTGGAGGAGAGAATCAAAGGATTTTTTCTGTCATAAATTTATTAAAACACAAACGAAAAACTGTTTTTATAGCCCTTTAATAGCGCTCGTTAATTGCACTTTATATAATGAGCAGCTGTTGCAGATTAGCGGGTGACGGTTTCACGGTTTAAAAAAAATAGCCCTGGTAGCTGAAGCAATTTCAGTCAGCCGAGGTACGGCAAGTAGCGGTAGAGGTTTAAAAAACTTGGTAGCTGCGCCCATCTATGCGAACGCATCTCAGAACGTCGGACCACCATGCAAAGGTACGAAAGGTAGCGCGCTTGCGCAAATTTTCGGAATGACATGAGAATACGGAGCAAAGCCGACAAGACGTGTAGCGTCGACGTAGTAGGAACGATGTGCACGCCGTGTACACACGGGCCGACCTGCTCTATAAATACGGTGGCCAAGGCCTTGACACGCACCACCTTCACCATGAGACGCCAGCGTTGGCAGCAGACACCAGTCACCGATAATCATGAGTGATAGCTCAATTACCTCAGCTACAATCGCACAAATGCAAGCATGCTCAGTAACTATGAATCTTTCAAGTAGGTAGGAAAGCATGAAAGTGATCAACAGCTAACCAGGGATTGTGAACTAGTCTCCTAGTGCCAAAGCTCATCTTGCTTCAAGCTAGAACTACATATTTGTAGTTTTATCTTCGAAATAAATTAAGTTTAAAACGATGTTACTTAAGTGGCAATATTGAGTGGAAAAATGCAAGTGAAGTAGAGGTGTTCGAGCAACCCCTTGCTAGTAAATTGTGCATGAAAAATAGTTCGTGTCACAAATAATCAATACAATGTGAAAAGAACCTTTATTAATTCCAACACGTTTTACCGTTGGGTTTTCAATGCCTTACAACTACTGGCGTGGTGAGGGATGTGAGGAATGTGTGGTTTAAACTTCCTTTTCCAAGGGAAGTACTCCCTGCTAACGTGAAAATGCCTTCGACTGAGCCGAGATTTGAACCAGGGTCCTCTCGGTTACGAGGCCAGCACGCTAGCAGTACGCCATGGAGCCCACTAAGTAGTTTTATTAGTCTATAACCTCTTCAGGTGTAGTAAAATAGAAAAACTCGTTTGATATCACGTAGTGCACACAAATTTTAGATTGTAATAACAAAAATTTGTCTATTTGCATGGTAGCAACACGTAACAATAGCGCTGTTAAAACTGAACATGAAAACTGAATTATAAAAGAAAATAATTTATAAGAAATATTTTGTAAGGTATATTGCTCAAAAGATCTACTGGGCTTGTAAATCTAATACTAAAGCTTTCTTGCATTTAAGCCTCGAGTTTCAAAACTCCCCAACAACCGCCACAAAAAAAACCGTCCTCTAAAGTCTGGTCAACAAATCGAGTCAAACACGCAGCCAAATTCAAAATAGTTAAGAAAACTAGCTAACCGTTTGAAATCTCAGAAACTGGCATCCGAAATAGTGCGTTGCTTTGCGATGTCAAGAGCCCGAGACTCCATTACAGCTCCCGTTGGAGCCGCGGCGGCCTCTCCCATCAACAACGCCAGCGAGATCGGCCTTCAAATTCAGAGGACTTTTAAGATTCAACTATCCCGTGAACCTGTAAAAACCTTACATAGAAGCCTCTGCTCCTTTAAAGATAAAAGTAATTTACAATGACCAATAGTTGATGTGTAATAACCAAATTGCCAAAATTATATAAATGTATGCATAAATGGAACTAGGATGCAAATTGAAGATAAGCTACTTTTGCACCAATGTTCCGCTCAGATTAAAAATAATCTTTTCTTGAATTTGAATAAACAAAGTATCGAAACTAGGAACCAAATAAATTCATAAACAAAAATTGTAGGTAAGGAAGAACCAACATGATCATGAACATTAAAATTACTAAATACGGACGTTTCGGATCTTAAAAAACCCATCTCCAGTGTCCGAAAAGAAGAGTAATTTTTGAATAAAATTCTACAAAAAAAAAATATAAGACAGTACTCTAAAACATACACAATAAAAGTATAAATTCAAAATTCCCACAACTTTTAACCACGTACAAAAGAATTTATTGCACAGTGACTAGTCTCAAAGGAGGACCATACTCATTGATCTGAGGACGGAATTTGAAAATGTACAAAGATTCTAAAATACTGAGGTCAAGTACTGCATGGACAGAATGGGTGCACGGACCTCCTATATCAAAAGTACAAATTTTACAATGTTAAATTCTGTCCGTGCAATACTTGACCTGTCCGTGCAATACAAATTTACAAGAAAGATACTGTACTCCGGAGAAAGTTTTCAGGATTACATGAACTTGACAATAAAACCGTACGTAAATTTTCAGAAATTTTTCTGTATGAATACAGGAGTAAAATAAATGAACATATTCTATGTAGAACACTAGTATAGTCTACAGTGACTGTAAACTATACTAGTGTTCTACATAGAATAGTAGTGTTCTACTTTACACAAACTGAAAATCGCAAGAAAAAACAGTAACAGGGATGCATCAGAAATTAACGTTTTAGAATCTTTAATGGGCGTTCACCCTGAACGTAGTTAGGAGACAATGTGTTAACGAGAAGATAAACGAGGATCAAAAAAAGTTAAAAAACAATAGAGTCTGAATGCTGAAGTTTAAATTTGTTGGTGTCTATTATTTTGTCATAGAAACGACTGACTTGAAACAGCTAAGGCATTCCTGGAGTGTAACTGAAATTCGAATAATAGACCCACTCGATGTTTTTACCCCCGTGCACGGGGTGAAACGCGAGGGTTGACTGGCCGCTAACTCAAAATTAATGCAAGCGATGGGCAAAGTTTGACTCGTCTGAATGGGGAAATAACAAGCTTTAAAAAATAGTCTTCAATCTGGAAAAATATTCCCATGTCGCTTTTGTTAATTAAAATATATCTACATCACTTATCAGAGAAAAAATTACATACATTTTCACCACGTCTCTTTTGAGGGTTCTCTTATTAAGAATAATAAAAAAAATAAAAATGAAAGTTTCTACAAAATCTTTGCTGTTCAGTAATCGCCTTCGTAAGATACTCGTATCATTGTATCATTGAAATCTACTAGTGTAAGATAAACTTAAATGAGAATCCTTCGTTAGAAACATCTAATCACAAAAAAACTTGAAATTTGTTATCACTACCATTCTATGCGTTTCGTTTTTATCAAAATTTTCGATAACAAAAAGACATCGCGCAGACATCGCGCGCGCTAAATTGCTCATCCACAAACGAAATACAGCGTTGCCCTCGTACGAAATTTCAAGCACGACCAAAACAACCTCAATCACAGAGCCTGCTCAAGAAAATTATAATTTCAGATTCCTGTACTTTAGAAATAAGTATTTATATTGTTCATCAAGAAACATCTGTCGAAGATCGAAATGGAAGAGAATTCTTTTACAGCAATGCCCACGTACAATTTAATTAAAATAAAAATTCTGTAGCAGCTCGATGTTTCGCAGTCATTAGTCAACAAAACACTTTCTCTCCCACGTAGCAAGTTGTACGATGAGTGCGGACATTGATAGCAATGAGAGTCTCAGTCAGCAAATGGAGGCAGAGATTTCAGCGGTGGTAAACAACTCTACTTCAAAGGAAGCCTCCGGCGTAGTCGAGATGCAAGAACTACACTGTGTTGAAAGATATTTTATGGTTCACGCAGAGTTTGCAAGCAATTTGTAGTCGACCAGAGTTACAGTTCAGGTTTTGGGTGATGTGTTGGTGGGTTTCTATGCGAGTGCGCGGTAATGCGACATAAGTATTATACACTTCACATGCGTCATGGGTTTACTTGTATTTACATACATCAATTTGGGAGTTTAAATCATAAAACCTGTCTCTGAGAGAACTAAGCGTATTTTGGAATTTATTTGACTCATTTTTCTTTCCATACGTGTGGAAATACACTCACAATATAAATTCGATTAAAATTAATTATAATTAATTTTGCAAATAGTTCAAGCTTTAGCTTCGCAAAATCAATACCTAAACCTGAGCATTTGGTTGCTGTATTTCTTTCGTGTGACACTCAATCAGAAACTAAAAAGGAACCTTCATGGATAACTTTTACCTAACCTAACCTAACCTTCATGGATAACTTTTACCTAACCTAACATTCACAGATAACTTTTCAGTTATTCTTTCCCGAGATATCGCTTTTCGTTGCTTGTGTTACAAAAGCTAAATAGGATGATTCTAAATATTTTATGAAGTTCGTATTCCGGTGCGTGGGATTTTCTCTGAAATGCCATTTTGCTCGCACTCGTTGCAGTGCGCGGGTCCACCCGTTGTATTCTGCAGGCTCGTGTCACCGAGCGAATACGATGAAACGAACAAGTTTTTTCCTTGATGGAAATGTTGAATCGAGATGAAATCAAACAGGGATTCGCATGTTTAAAAAAATAAATGAATTAGTACAAAACAGTACGAATAAGAATGAGGTAACTAAAATATACTCATAAAAATAGCACGTAGAATATTATGGATCTGCGAATGAGAAAAGAGTCCCTAGTCACGAATGAGAAAAAATAAGAATTAAATTAAGAGTCTCATACGATTCGAGAAAGCTTCGTTAACTATCGACTTTGCAGGCGACTTTCCGTTCAGCATGAGATGAGTTATTCGAACCGTAAGCAGAATTTTACTCAGATGATATAGAAATACAACACAAGCTGCGAGGAACCACAAGTCTGAGGGCGGCCTCTAAGGCATGAGGTAACAAGCAGCCACAAAGCCCACCCCGTGCAGCCATCGCAGCCTCGGCCACAGGGTAAACCTTCGCCGCGAAACTGTACAATTGGAGACAACCATCCACCTGCCAATGTTCAGATGGCCCCTCAGATTGAAGGCAAAGCGCCCCACAGCCCGATATTTCATGTCTTTACATGGCATAGTGAAGGACATGGCGCGGCATGACACGACGTGGTGAGACACGGGATGCTAGGACACAGCACCACAAGACATGGCTTAACGACATGGCACGGTGCAGCCTGACATGGCCGTACGCACCAGAATGTGGTATAGCACTCACCATAGTGACGCATCACAACTGCCTGACCTTCTACGACCTTATAACTTCCCTCACAGATTTGTTATTTTCGCTACAGACAAATTACGTTATGAAACATGTAAGCTCAGTACATTTCCTAATGGATGTAAAAATCAAGACACGTTGTTAAAAACGAAATTGTTAATACAATATCGTACACACATCGAAAAAATGTGATAAAAGTCGCTTCCATTGAAATTCCCGCTAACTTTTCTCGCAAAATTATTGTTTTCTAACTAACAAATTAAAATGGCAAAGTATTTTTGAACAGATGTGAAACCAGATAAACAAACATATTTTACTTTCAATAATTCAAAAAGCAACAGGCGAACGTAGATCTTAATGATTCAAAAGTGAAGTGTCATAAGCATAATTTCGTAAGAACACCTCGATCGTTGCGCAACCCGAAATCATCGTCGAAATGAGCCAACCATGCAGTTCGTTCTAAATTTTATGACTGCTTTACACAAGAACTTCTGCTAAAGTCAGATTGTAAATCGGAACTTTAAACCTAAATGACGAAAATTGGATCTTAAGTATTTAATTAATGGGAAATGTAAACACCATGCCATTTCAAGACCGGGCTTAACAAGTCACCTTTTTTCATTTCTTTCGGAACATCATCCCACTATATAATAATAAACCCATTGTTGCTCCTTGGTTGGTCCGTTCGTCCTAAATTAATAGCAAGACTGTCAGCTAAGGCAGTCCGTATCAGTGATACTGAAAATAACGTTGTTTCATGCTTGAGTTACCGTTAATAAGAGAGCATCTCAAGGAGTTAATGTCATTTGTCCTGCCATTTTTGGCAGGATGCCTCCACTAATAAATCACATGCTTTCATAGAGTGCAAAAATTTAGCAAAAATTTATTCCTTATCCAAAGTTTTCATGACCTGGTAGCGATAAAAAATATGAACAACTTCACATTAACTTCTCAAGAAACCTTTAAATAGTAATTACGTTTTCCTTTTATGAATTGGATCCACGCACGTTATTTTTCGTCTTCAAAATCCATGATGCACTTTCCAAATTTAGCGCAGAATATGAGCATCGAATTGGTCATCTAAACTAGACAGCGCTACGTTAACTGTATCATGAGACCCGTGACGCACTGGGAAAAAAATTATGATATTCATGTACCCTGTGTGTTAGGTACGAATTAATTAAGGGGGGGATAGCAGGAATTAAATTTTCTTCGCTACATCAAGCCAAAATCCACTTAGTGGTTAACTACAGAGCCTGTTAACCAAAAATACCTACTTTGCACAACTGTTTCTATCAATTGAATGCAGATTTCAGCATAATTTAATATTGAAAAATCTTGAAGCGACCATCAACGACTCTTGCAGGTACTTCACCGAGCCCGCGCGTCACAAAATGAGGGGTCCGTGCTGGTGTAAAAACCCACAGCGAGGACATCTTCTATGCCTCAGAGCTACGCTTAAGTTCACTGCCCACAACCGTCCTTATGATCTCTACATGATGATGAGTGTATTCATTCCCCTACATGTAGTACAGTGTGTCTAAAAGAGGCAACCTAACCTAATATATTTAATTGTATGTACAAGCACTGATAGGAGTTATATTGTACTGTGTGATTGCACCTATGGTATCTAGAATACGTGTATTATGCGTGAACCACAGCACAACTATGTAAATCAATTTTGTTCGAAATTTTCGTCTGCCCGTCGTGCAGACTATGAAGCAACAGCGTATTTTCATTTCGTTTCACGGCTGCAATCCAAAAATTTAAAAGGAGTTTCTGTAGAATTTCCCCAAAAAAATCCACGAAAGAAATGTACCAAGTGAATAACAATTTATAAGAATGTAATTTTGATCGTCCACGGTTAAAGTTTATGCTTGATTTTCCTTACATTCTTCCAAATTGTTGGTTTATTTAGTCCGTTTCTCACAGGAAATTTTTCAGGTAACTTTTCAGCAATTTCCCTTAAACATTTTGGTCGCATCCATGCAGTAACTTTGAAAACACGCTGTTGTTTCGTATGATGTACAATAAGCAGGTGAAAATCTTGAAGAATATTCGTTTAGTTGTGCAGTATTGTATGCGTAATAAAGGTATTCTGTTGGTATAAACCGGAAACAATTTCTCTCTTAGACAAGTGTTATTAAAGAAAGAACATACGTATGCTAGATACCGTGGGCACAATCACATACTTCAACATAACTTTTACCAATGCCAGTACAATTAAATATAATTAGTTCAGTTGCTTTTCTTTAAACATCCTGTAGATTTCTATTCGTAGAGCTGCTTCTATTTATCCCAATTTATCTACATTCACGTGTAATTCTGAAAAACTTTTCTTTGGCATATTACGGATTTGTCTTTCCCTCATATTTCCACATTATTTCTTTAACTTTTCGGCACAACAAGCCGGCTGAAGTTTCGGTACTGCATTTCGCCATTTTTTCCGCAGGAGCCATCGACCAAATTCTCCTCTGCAGTATTTCCGACCTCAAAGTCGACAGCATAATCGACCGAATAGTCAACGGAACATTGAACGTTCAGTTTCCGATAAATATTCCCAATGCTCTCCAATTTGTGAACGAAGAGAGATCGCCACTTTGAAAGAAAATTCAAATCATCAGAGCACTTTGCTATCAAGGATCGAATTGCAATGTTCGTACAAAATTGCCCTCACAATCACCGTGGCCTTCTTTCTATACGTGTGTTACGTATGATGAACTAGAAACTCTTTCGTATTTAATTAGGCAGCTCCGTGTTCATGGAACAGAAACTGCAGGATCCTTGCAGCGGTAAGCTTTAAAATAGTTCTGCCTCTTCTACAGAATTCCTTTTTATCTTTGTGACCAGAAAAGACCTTAAATTTCCTTGAAAGAAAAAACCTGGACGTCACGTATTTGCATAACTCATAACAGGAGAGGATTATCTTATTCGTGAAAATAATTATCGCTAGTACCATCAAATTTAAAAGTCTTTAAAACTTTCATGGCTTACACAAAATATTATTTCTGCTTAGGGAGAATGTTAGGCTAAAGGCGCGTACATAAAATACTAAGAGCAGCGAGTGAAGAGTTTAACCATTGAAAATGGGTTGTTATATTTAAAGGCTGCTTCCAGAAATTCGTCATCTTATTTATTTCACCAACGTTACGAATTTGTTTCAGCATGTTGGGTGTAACCGTTCGCTGTCTTGGTTAGGTATTTCTGGGACGGATTTCCTCTCCATTTATAGTTCATTCTAAATTTACATCAACACTGATGTATATATTATCTTTTGTGGTCTTCGGATAGTGATTTTAAAATGAAGAGTTTTCGAGGCTTTTAACTTTACTTTAGGAATATCTCTTGCAGATATCTTTCGTGATGTACTCTTCGTGATTTTTTTCTGCATATTTTACCAGAAAACAAATGATTTGATAGTACAGTGATCAAAAAGTCTCTTTTTTGATATTTCTAGTGCTGACGTACTAGTTCTAAGCATGAAAGTATTTCTAGCGCGCTCTTCTTCAGTGAGACCAGATTTCTTGCCCATTTCTAGTTTTTATTGATATTTTCATAATTTAACGGAACAGTTGAAATACGAAATTTCATAAACATTAAAGAACAATACAATTGAGAGTACAATTATTTCAGTAAACCTTCAATATCTTTACAACGAATTATTCTTTGTATGATATAAAAGTATAAATGTAATGTTCTGCAAAACATGAAAATACAAAAGTTTTTCAAATGTTAATTCAGTAAAACATATTAGCGTAATCAAGCGGACTGGATTGGACATAAATTTTAGTACAAAAAAAAGCACACCAAAGAAAAACATGCACATATCATTTAACTACCGTGTGTACTCTAAGCCTGTTCGAGGCAATGAGCATTTTCAACAAAAACCAAAACATAAGCTCATTGTGAGAAAAAACTTTTAATCAAACCCTAAAATATGGAAACTGATATTTTAATTTGTACTGTAAAACAGCTTCAATATGAAATTGAAATTAGTATGGAAGCTCGTAATGAAACACTTAAAAAGGAAGAGAACGAGGCAGGCAGCTTACAGAAGCAGCAGAGGGCAACTCACCGGTTTTTCCGACACCGTCGTCACCAAGGACGATAATCTTGACTGGATCGGGAGACGGATTTTCTGCAGCCAGCACCGAGTCACAAGTGACAATGGAGGCACGACGCTTCGGGGGCTCAGCGTCAGGCTTCAACAGGTTGGAATCCTCTATATTAGGATCGAAAAGATCTGTAGGGTTCTCTAAGCCGGAATTATCGTTACTTTCTTGAAAATTGATTGAACTTTCAGAGTTTGTAGAAATTGGTTCGTCTACGTTATAAGATGTAAGATTTACTGCATCGCTGGAAACAGTAAGCGACTTTTCCAAATCGGCACATGACCGTGAAAGTTTTGCATCTGCTGATTTTTCATTTGACATAGTTTTTCTTGAGGCTATCAACGAAGGAGAAATCCCATCAGTTTCTGGAGAATCGACTGAATACTTAAAATGCGGTACTGTATCGGAGAGTAGCGGTGCACGGTCGGTAGGTGTGCGAGCTACGGAACTTACTCTTTGTTCAACGGTGTCGGCCGTTCCAGGCAAAGAAACAACCGACGAAATGACGTCACTTGCTTGAGATTTCACAGACTTTGTGTTAGCTTTACAAAGAAGCTTTGACGCTTCTTGTGGTGCAATTCCAGAGGAACTTGATGGTACACTGCATGAAGATGAAATCCAATTTTCAGTTGACGGAATCAAGGGCTCAGGAGTCAGCGAAATATTCAAGTATCGAGTTTGACGCAGCATAGAATTGGTAGAATTAACAAAATCCAGCATCTTCGACTTAAATTGGGAATCAAATTCACTTTGTATCTCGCTGAAATCATACATCGGACTTACTGATTCAGAACCCGTACTCGAACTGGAAAAAATATCTGACGCTGTCAGGGGTGGAGATGGATCCAAAAACTGTGATGCTGCATCGCGATTTTTGCTCATTTTCTCGAAGAAGAGTTTTGTTCGCCTCTCAAGTTCTTGTAATCTAAAACTTTCATCATTTGCTTCATTAACTTTCAGTCGGGGATTTAGACGAGGAGAAGCGTCGTGCACATTACAGCTTGATGAAACCCCGTCGTTGCAATTAGTGAAATCACTTCTTGTGCTTTGATATTCTTGAAAATCAGTAACGTTTCCAATTCTGGGCTCTCTGGCAAATTTCCCCGGTTGACGGATAGGACGCCTCGAAGGAGTACATTTGTTTTCACAGAAAAACACGTTATGTGATAAATCATTTCGATTGCGAAATCGCTGGGAGTCGTAAATGTTGCGTTGTTGATTATCAAAATCATAATTTAAATTGTCATTCCTATGGATTCCTTTATCTTTTAGCTTAGAAGCTACATTAGATGCGTAATTACTACTAGAAGAATACTCATCCGCCTGCAAGTCGTAACTTCTGTTTAAATCTTTTATAGAGTCGTTGAAAAAGAACGGATCAGAAATAGAAGTCCGTCTCTCATGACCGTCAGTATATTCAAAGGAATCTTGTAGTTCAGACCAGCTTTTCTCTAGGATTTTTCTATGCTCTTTCGGTCGGCACGATATCCCACAATCACTTATTTGGGGATTTGAGTAGAGCTTTGGAATCGCTCCCGAAGATGGATCAGGTAGCGTCGACAACTTGAAACATTCTGAAGCTCGAGTCTCTTTGTGTTGTATTGAGTTTGTAGTCTGATGTCTGCCACTGCTGTCTAAATCTCGTAAGACGTTAGTTTTCGTTTTAGAGGAAGTGTTGAATAAAGAATTTTCTGCGTAAGGAGGAATCTCTTGCAGTTTTGAAAATTTTACATTGCTAGGCACGACGATTTTACAATCTTCCTTGTTCGAAGAATGAGTTTGCTCTTGAGACGAGTGATTTTTCAGTGATTCGCTTTCACTCTCTGGTTCAAGCATGACCAGTGATAGATGATAAAGTTTTCGTTTTTACCTTTACGCAACGCCCAGCGAGCTAATACGTCATACTCTACGAAGCCAAACTTTTTTTTTCGCGCGGTCACACTGAAATGTTTCTGTTGAAAAAAATTCATGAAATTAAGAAGCGAACAGACACTTGAATTCTTCCTTGTGTTTCATATGTAAAACAATTTAAATGCAGCATTCTTCATAAGTCTCTGATAAAAAAAACTTGCGCGTCAATCACTATTCCCCTCCGGAAACACCTACACTTTCCGCCGGCTGTGCCATGTAAACAAGAGTGAACTGTTTATATTTGAAAATAAAATTAAAATACACAAAAAGATACTTCCTCCCTATCTGGTGATAATTGCTAAATCCTAAACAAAATTCGTGATTTAATTGTGTTGATAAGCATTTCAATTTTCCGATGAATTAAGCGTGTTTGCAAATTTAGAATATTCCTGAAATTCTACATGAAAAGCATCAATTTTCTAATGTTGAACTAAGCATAGATCTGCAATAGAAAAAATCCCCATTTCCTAAACCGGATTCTAGTTCACGTCATCAAGCGAAGTTTGCAACCCCATATCAACAGAAGTCCTGCACAGTGTTTCAGATGTTGAAATTACTCTCAATTTTTCAGAAAACAAAGTAAAGAGGTTACTTGAAGCTTCCGAAAAAACTAATACCTTTTTTTCATGAAACAAGCAAACTGAATAGTATTTCTCGTATCTGAAGTTGAAACTAAAAAGCATCTTCAAGTGGCGGAATTTAAATCATCGAAAAACGTTCAAATGCTCAGAAATTAAAAATTACTGGATGAACATCTGAGGAGCTCAAGCATTGGGAGTTTCATTAAAATAAGTGGCTCCCTTGCCGAGAGCAGTGTAGCACGAAATGTTGGTTTTACGACCCGAAAGTCATGATATTTCAGCATAATTGAAATTTAATTGATTTCATGGACAACTTATTTTAATACTACCGTACGCTATGTTTCACCGTTCAATTTCTGAGACAAGAGAAGCACATGTGTATAATGATTAACGGCTGTACATTTCCTACCCTATGCAGAGGGAAGATCGCCTAGATGCGTTCACTGTTACATACAACTTCCGAGTCGTGCATTTAATTAACAGGGTCCGCTAGCTTAAGCTCCTTCATCACCAACATGAGGGACGCAGTACATTTATCTCGCCCAACAGCTGTAGCCTTCTCAACAGGGGCGGCCAAGCACTAAATGATTCCTTTCTTGGCTGAGAGTAGAGCTACAGGACCACCAGCATCTCATTCACTGTCTCTTGCACGCACGCAATATTTCCATCTCTACATTTCTAATTACAGTTCTTACTTCAGTATTTCCACAAGTATTTTTATATACTTTTGCACGCTGTAGTTAAAGTATACCTCTCATACGCGTTTGACAAGTTGGCCTTTGTATATCGCATATCGTGTGTCATCCGAATATTTATACAATATTTTTTTATTAGGGGAAAATTAGGTATTTTACTCTCTGTAGGACGTTCAATTTCCTTTCAGTGAGAGCTGTGGTCGTATGAGTTTTTAGAACTAAATTTATTTTCACGAGCCTAGAAACATTTTTAATTGCCGTCGTACAGTTTTTATTAATATTGATCCAAGTCAAGGGATGTCTAACACATTATTTTATTCCAATACATAGATTTATTTTACGTGTTTCTGATGTAACCAAAGCTTTATTTGCGAAATTTATGAATCGTTATCAACTTATCGTTGTTTTTGCATCATTCACTTTTCATATTTCATGTAATATTATGAAACAATTTTCTCATCAGTAGCCAATTCTTTAAAAAAAATAAGATGATTGCCTCAAGTTTGGGAGGTATATAAAAAAGCACACACTGCATCGATAAACATTAAGAAAAAACTGTTATATATCATTGACAACTACGAATCCCAATCAGTGAGTAAAACGAGTCGGTTACAAAAATGCTCTCTAAGGCCACCACCTATGAACTATAACTCCTTAAATAGGATAATCGTATTCAGTCGTGCACTAGATCGATTCCAGCAAACAACCGCTCTACAATCGTCCCCCACATTGAGTGGTATCAACTATAGCGCCAATCAAATAGCTCGGAAAATGTTTGCGTCATAAGAAGCAAGTGTGAAGATAAAGCGGTTGTTTACTGGAACTGATCTAGCTCTCGATGAGGGGGCCGACTGTACTGGAAACTGCATTAGTGGTTTGCAAGTTGGTAAGATTAGCTTTCGCAAAATATTTTACTAAGGATATTTTTTCGTCGCACTCTAATAAACAAAGGATTTTTCAATACAATCCTAGACCCCAGCCATGCGGTTGAAAAACTTTTAATTAAATTTTTCTGAAAAATAGAAGATTACTCATACAGATAGAATGCGATTGGAAACGAAGGTAAAGTATTTCAGTCACAGAAACTACAGTGTTCCAAAAAAATGTACCCCTTTTTTTGAAAGCTT
>VOMN01075061.1:0-62417 GCA_014899125.1 Orchestia grillus
TCAAGCTTAGGGAAGATGGAGAAATTTTATATCACTTTTTTGTAGACGTCGGGGCGGCACAGCCGACGCCTGTTTCCGGCCTACTTCCCGGCCGCCCAAACGATTAGTAAGGAAAGAGATTTGCGGCCTGGTTCCAGGCCGCAACCTCCTACCCGTGTGAGCAGAGGTTGGATGCCGAGTTGAAAATGATCTCTGGAAAGTAAAAAACTGGAAAACTAAATCTTGAGTCATTCATTTTCGGCAAACTGTACCTCTTTGCTTGAACGTTGTCGTTTCGATGATATTCGGAAGAATGATGATGCGAGTGCTATATTTCGCTATTTAGAGTCACTCCTTGAAAGTTCGGTTATCATTTATACTTTATTACGAGCTTCTCTACAAACATAAGATTAGAGTGAAAAACACTTAGATTGACGTATCATGATAAGTAAGTTAGATGAAGTAAATATTATTATAATGGTAGCAAACTCATGGGTTATTGAAAGCATTTGTCAAAGCTCTAACTACCTTATTATAGAACTAATTTGTCCCCATAAAAAGCTAGCTTGAGTTGTCCCATAATTTCATTACCACTCCCATATTCTTAAAAAGCTTTCATTTTCTATTCATTTTCACATAGCTCGTGATATCAACAACGTGTGCACGCGGCAAGCAGCGAGCAGGCTGGTCCACACCGCTTTCACCCGCCACCGTCCAATACCGTTCGCGTCATTAGTTCAAGACCGCCGCATTTTTAGCACCATCAAACGGTAATATACATAAATGAATGAGTGAAATACAAGAAGGTCGAATAGAAGAAGGATGAAATATGAACGACACCTTACCATTAAGAAATTTACATTCATTGAAATAAAGTACAAATGGAGTGCACACAATTTTTCCACATGATCTACTGCTTTGGAAACGTATTTTCCCTCAGTGGATTTGAAGATTTTTTATGGCGGTCTCATGCAGAGGGTGGTGCCAGGAGCCTGCCTACAGCACATGAGAGCCTCCACCGCCGCATCGTCTAGGAATCGTTGCTCGACTAGCGCTTCTTTAGGAGGCCTGAAAGGGGAAAATTGCAGGGAGGATAAGTCAGGGATAACGGGAGGATGGCTAAGTGGATTCAACCTCATTCCATTAGAGCGCAAGTTAGAGTTGCAGTATGTGGCCGAGTCATGAAAGAAAATCACGTCTCTAATCGGTTGGTCACGTCTTTAGAAACGATGGGCAACCTTTACATAGGGCAGCCACCTCACAGTGATGGGGGCTCTGTAGCTCACTGGTAACGTTTTATGTACATAACTGAGAAGTTAGAGTTCGATCCCAGTCTGAGACAAACGGTTTTTACAGAACCAAGTAGTGCTTCGCTTGGGATAGAAAGCTTAGACTTCACATCATTCACGCGTTAATAGTTCTAAGGCCTTGAAACCCCAACGACGTACAGTATGCCAACTGTGTTGGCATGTAGTGAGGTTTTTCTTGTTTTTTTTTGTTTTTTCCTAATTCAAATGTACACAGCATTTATTGAGTGATACCTATGCGAGAATTCAGTTTGTAAAATTCAAAGCCAACCATAATAAACCGGCGAGGGACCCACCTGGCATACACCTAACGCAACTCTACATCGTCTGGAATGATTGCTTGACAGCTCCCATAACTTACTTCTAGTTGCCCTGCAATTCCGAAAACTGTTAAGCTTTGATCTTCTTCACGAAGGTCACAAATTGTTCGAATGTTCTCTTCTGAACTGCTTGACAGGTGACGGTGATCATGTACCTCATTTTCAGTTCGTTCACGTCATTTCTTTAATTGCTTATACCAGACAAATACGCAAGGCCTCAACATTGTTCAGTCCCTGTACTGTGCAGCTAATCTTAGCAGAATTTAAACAGGTCTTACGGCTTCGCGAGCAAGGAATTAAATAATGATGTGCCGCACAGTAGAGGAGTTGACTTATTGCACCAACATCATGCGCGGTGTTGCTGAACTCGTACCGGAGAATGACCGGCTCCCGACATCCCTACGCCCGACATCTTGTTTTGTTAGCGCCCCATTTTCAGCTGTCCGTGACCTTCCTGATAAATGCAATAGGCCGGTTTTAGGTAATAAATTTTTTAACCTATCGAAGGGAAAATGTTACACAGGTATGCGAATTTTGGAATATTCATTTACGTTCAAGCTTTTAAACCTGTTTTAAATAATAGCCTCAGGTCATTCCGCCCGTCAACACTAAAAAAATAACTTCAATTCAGCTGTTTTTTTCATTTTACTTTCATTTTGTTGAAACGTTAGTTTCTTATTCGCCTTTATTTTATTTTACCAGTTGTGTTTTCGTTTTTCTATATTTTCATTGCACAATTTTATAGTACATGCGTTAAATTAGTTGCAGTTCTGTGTTTCCAGAGATTTTCTCTCCCCTTAAGATCGCCCGAGGCCGAAACGTTTGATATGAGGTTTTATAGGAATACATTTTTATGATTAACGTGGCTCTTCTGTTTTTTATTATTCATATCGAAGTTAATTTTATTAATAATAGATTGAAGTTAATGGCAGATGAAATTTTCAGAAACCAAAAGAAAGAAAACTATGAAGCATTGCTGAAAAACATCAGCAGGGCTCACATAACAACTAGGGAGGTAAGAATTAATTTAATACCAGCTTTTTGGACTTATATTCAGACTGTTTTCCAGCGCCCTGTTGTGCAGTTAGTAACGAACACAGCGCAGGATTCCACCGTGTTTCAGCCCCTAATTGCGGCATCGGCGTAAATGAAGCGCAACTCTGCTGATCGACTGAAAATAGTCGATGGCAAGAAATATTCCTTTAGACGAAGATTAGCGTTTAGGAAGAAAATACGGAGAAAAAGTGAACTAACATTTCATACTGAACCATATGAGAAAATATTCAAACAAAACTGGCTTGGTGTGTCTTCACTATTATGGGCACTGATTTCATTTTGAAAGAAAGATTAACGGTCAAGATGTGGAATTATGAATGCATGAATGAATTAATTTTGATTTTGTTGCCAATGATGCACAAACATTTCAAAGTTTTTTGATGAGTGTGACGATGCATCAGCTACCGATGAACGTGCGGCCCATTTTTAGATGTTGCGGAAGTGTTGACTGACCAAATTCTGGAAGGTATTGTGATCTTACAGCATTCCTCGACTTCTAGTTTGCAAACAAGCTTTCATGACGGCATACTCGGCAGCATACTCGGCAGCATGTACCATAACGCGTCGACGAAATATCCCGCAAAATTTGCATAGTGTTACACAAATATGCCCAACAATAACGCTGAATTATGAAGCTTCCCATCTGAAGGCAATCAGCTTGTTTTTCCGGCCGTGCGCTACTTCAGGAACTCGTTGAGGCTGAATTAACGCTTCAGGCTGAACTGATGCCAGAACGCTTTGTTTTTGGAATTTCTCCTTAGGAATTTCACAGGAAAAAACCTTGCAGTAGCTAATTTACAACTTTAATTTACGATACCAGAGTCATTTGATGTAGGTTACTTCCATGAACATTCGTAATTACCGTCAACTTCATCCTTATCCTTAATAACTCCAACTACATCGAAAAAAACGTTATACACATCACTTTTTTGAGCTAAATCTATCAATTAAAAAAAGTACTCTGAAAGCATACAGCGAATTTGTCTCAAGTTATAAAATATTCATGAGGGCCTCAATGTCTAAATTCCTTACGTTCACAGGCATGACCATTAACGTTNGGCGGCTGCCAATCTCACTAAACTTCTTTTAGCGTCAACATGGCAGTCGACTGCTGGCGGCAAGCCGAATTAAGTTCACCAACTCTTCTTAGCTGTAACGGCTAGTTTTCTGGCGCTCATTGATGGAAAATGCCATTGCTTCTAGTGCTGTTTTGGGCTGGTACACGAATTCAATTTTGGTAATGATAAGAGGAAACACAATTTCTTGTAGTCTGTAGTATTTCTTGCACGTCACACATTTCGTTGCATTGTTGAACGAGTTCTTCGTTTAAACCGATGGATTTTCTTTGCTTTGTTTCGTAGCCGGAAGGACCCGAGGGTTCGTAAAGGTGCCGCAATGAAATGGTTTATATTTAGAGTAAACAGTTTATCTCTTGTCACCGAGCATGAAAATTTAGTTGGTTGAACTATTATTAAAAAGATCAGACCTTGTGTATTAGAACTACATAATCTAACATTTTTACTGAAATGTAAATAAAATAGGCTGATTTTTTTACTATATTCATATCATGAACATTTTATAGCCCTCACAAAATTTCGGTATAGACAACATTTCTAGTCAATAAACGATTGTCTTGGTCATTGCGGCGCTGCCTTGCATGAGTGTGGTAGTCTCGTTGAGAGGAATAAGCTCTCACATTGTTAGGGTTTTCTGGTTCAGATCTTCTGTTAAATCGCGTACAAGTAGAATGTCGATCAAGTCTGACATTGAAATTCCAAGCATGAATCTTTAACATGCTTGCAAGCTTTTACATAGTAGAATATTTTTATTTCTTGCCCCTAATGCCTAAAGTATTTATAATATCGTTTCTATGCAGACGTTTCAGTGCACTTATTTAGCACACAAAAAGCACAAAATTATTTGAATTTCTTTGAAGAAAATCTAATGTTGTGAGAGATCAGGAAAATATACGTCTGTTGCGAGTATTGAAAAATACGATTGAGGAATTTTAAGGGTTCGTGGGAGCATTCTCTTTATGAGATAAACACAAAATATTAGCGACATTACTTTGAATTCATAGAAGATGTGACGTACTAAATCAGTGGAGATTTACGAACCAACTTCACAAGCCTTCTGTGTGCATGGCAACAGCACAATTTTCCTTCAGTTTTACTACTGATATTAAATTTTTCGAGAAAATAAAATCCCAGGTTTTCATGAGCATCGGGACTGACATAATAAATACATAATTTATGTTTCCTATCGAGTACGCAAATCATTCTGGAACAAGGACAATTGACAATATTGCTTTCAATTGAAAGCAAGTAAAGACCAGACTTTAATGAGGCTCAAATATATAGCTATACAAATATTCATTATTCAGCGCTGGAAATCTACTGCCCCCCAGCATTCATGCGGCATATTCGTAGCGTGAAAACAAAACTGGTATATGGGCAAATAAATGAGTTTGCTCAGCGACAAAGTCGATACGAAGGACGTGCAGGCTTGGTGAACGGAAATACTGGCAGAAATGCTGGCCGTTAAAGCGCACATGATTACACTGCAGATGAAAATTTCCATTATCTTCTCGAAGGATAAATGCTTTGTAAGGCTGAAAGTTTTATGTCCTAGGCAACTATAATGCTCTCAAACGTGTCTGTCAATAGATGTGTTCAATTTTACAAAGTATGGTCTCTCTACGATTCTAGGGTTTTCAAATAAATACTTCCTTGAAAACAAAATGAGCGTTGAACAGAATGATAGCAAAAAAGTATCTATTTTTTTGAAGATTCTTTCTTTACATTTTCATATCCCCTTTCCTGGGTTCTAAAAGTTTCCCGTGAACTTCATTAACAGAGTGACAATGACTTGATTAAGATCCCTGGTACTGAAGTGAGCTTTAATATGCTACATAACTCTTTCGCTTGCTGACGTCATATCAGGAGTTGAATGTATTTCTCTCACCAAACCCAGCATCGGAGGAGGCCATGATCACGACACTGCTATTATCAAATTTCCTCACAGAACGATATTTCGAGGGAAGCTGATAAAATTACTTTAATAGGCGAGGTATACCCAACTATTATAAATCTTTGTGAAACCATTTATAAATCGTACGTGTTTACTAACATATGTGACTTTAATTACAAGCTAAAGCCTGCAGGAATAACAGTTCGTTCATTAAGACCCTAGTTTTAATCTGTTATTCCTAGAAACACTTGCCAATCAAAATTAAGTATAAACATTACTAGCTGCATTGAAAAATACTGTTATCCATACTTCTAGTCTCAGTGGCATAATACTGCTTTGAATGTATAATTCAGGCTAAACCATGCATTCTGGATGAAAATGTAAGTTACAATACAATATCTTCTAACCAAGATAAAAATAGTCAGCGTTCCTGTTGAAGTCATCTACCCGCACACGGCAGGAGACTGACGCCTTCCCTGGGCGCTTGGCACACGCGCTTCACTAGCAAAAAAACATTCCATGCAAAACATCGCGCGTTGTACGGAGTAAGCTAAGTAAGCTCAGTAAGCTCAGTAAGCTCAGTTAGCTCTCCTCTTCCCAGCAGTATAACTTTGTACGTTTGAGGAGCAGTTGTAAGCTTTGATATCGATTGCTATGCATACGTATGTGATTGATGTACATGTGATACAATCAGCACTTCAAGTGCTCGTTCTCGTACATCTGTAGGTTTTCTTTAAAAAATTTTTCCCTTTCTTATATTTGTTTTGTACAGCTGGAGTATTCGGTGAAAAAAGCTACATGATCCCTAGACGCGTCGCTCGCTATAGCCAAGGGGTTCATATTACTGATGATGGATATTTTTGAAGAGGGACACGCCGCACGCGGCACCAAACAAGGGGAGATGCTATCAGCGTCACCAAATAATTATTGGAGATGGCAGCACTAGACGCTAATGAAGGCGACGCTGCTTCACAAGCCTCCTCGTACAATGGAGCGCCGCATCTGGCTAGCTATCACACAGCAGCTCGAGCGCGCACACGAGTGTGCTTTAAACGAATCTACTAAATTATCTCGCTGCGTAAAGCGCGTGGTAAAATGCAAATAATCGTCGATTGTGTACTTTTTTAGACTACAATGAACAAAATTTAAATACCGCCTCGTTTGAGAGCATGTTTCTCTGACGGGAGCTGTTGAAAGTAACGAATTGAAGATGACAGCAAACCACTGCAGGCAGCCGCTGCAATCTCGCTCTGAAGATGTAGAATGAGGCAAAACCGAGTTTTTGATTTATCTAAAACTGACGTGCAACGTATACGTCGAAGCAAGTTTTCAATAATCAAAAAATCTCTAAAAACAATGCGTGATTTTGAACTTTTTCATGTATTCACGAATTTATAAACAATTTACTCGATTTCTAGTTAATCGTGATAACAGTAATGGGCACGAAATTGCTCAATTTTTTTGAAGGCAATCGTATTTCTCAGTCATTACAACTTTCTGGAACAACTCATTTTGAGCGCTTAGTTACATTCGCGCAACGACGTTGTACTAGTTACGTCGACTCCATTGTACTAGTTACGTCGACTCCATTGTACTAGTTACGTCGACTCCGTTGTACTAGTTACATCGACTCCGTTGTACTAGTTGCTTCGACTTCGTTATCTATAGATTGTCGGATCCGTTCTCGAGCAGCAGGGGCGGGAGAGGCCTCGTTTCCTCGCGTTGTGTTGTGCCCAACGAGGCGTGTCTTAGTTGTGGGGCAGAACACCGCCCCATGCGATGCTCGAGTGTTTACAGCGCACAATGCTAGTTTGCAGGCACACGCTCCTGTTCTCTTTTGTTCCCAAATGAGTTTTAGAGTTCCAGCTGTTGCCCGCGGTCTTCATAATTCGCGGAAAATTAAACAAACAGAAGCAGACGACGGCGTGTAAGCCTTGTGCCAGGCCGAGCAAGGAGCTTTGTGTTGCGTGATGTTGTGTTGTTGGTTGTAGCATGAGGCCTCTTCCGTGATGTGCTGATGTTGTGTTGTTGGTTGCAGCATGCGGCCTCTTCCGTGATGTGCTGATGTTGTGTTGTTGCTTGTAGCATGCGGCCTCTTCCGTGATGTGCTGATGTTGTGTTGTTGGTTGTAGCATGCGGCCCCCTCCGTGATGTGTTGATGTTGTGTTGTTGGTTGTAGAATGCGGCCTCTTCCGTGATGTGCTGATGAAATGAATGCGAAGAAAGTGTGCCGCGTGATAATGCTAGCTTGTGCACAATAATTTTAAATATTAAGAATATAAATTTGAGGGTGTATAACACTGGCCTCTACTATTGTTCATGCCTTCCTCAGGGGCATGGGATAGGCAATAGGGTTAGGTTAGTTAGCTTTGCCTATCGTATGCTATGTGGACTAGGAGACTGTTAGGTCGCCTCAGCTATAGATAGGCTTTAGGGACTTCTACCATTCGGTCCCATTTTGCTTCTTTCAACTTTATTCATTGACTTTTCTTCAACTTCATTCATAACTTACTGTTTCTATGCGTAAGGGATCCTGCGTGAGAACACACCATGTGCATAAATTCAACGTTCTCTAAAGTCCATACTAAATAGCTCTTTCTCTTTTGGCACAACACAGTCTGAGTCACTGAAAAGCTACAACGCTGCAACTACTGTTCGAACATAGCTCAAAATGAATATTCAGCCGTAGAAATTTTTGATTTCTATTTATTATCACATTTCCGGATATATCTTTCGAGGTCTATGCTGGTATTATCTTCCAAAAATATGAATGGTAGGTGGACGTTAATGACTTGAAAGATTGCTTTGCATAATAATTCAATACGTTGTTCAAATACTTGCTTAGATCTCAGAACGCGTTCCATCAGATTTTGTTCAGACGGAGATAAAATTAAAAGGAAGCCTAAATGCGCATTTATGAATGCTTCCCCTACGAATTCATTACAGATAATGGTGAAAAATAAAAAAATAGCAAATTATTGAAACAAAACATGGCTCAGAAATGTTTATCTGAAGTTAACTAAGTCTTTGTCGTAAGAATGAAGAATGATTAGATTGGTTTAGACTAGAAGTTTTTATTTTTAGTAAGATATTTGAAAAAATAACGCACAATTAATGCGCTGACAGCCACTGCGCCACACGCCCGCAGTTCTCTTTTGAGGAGAGTGAGACGAGGGGTTAAACGACGGAGGATTCTTGACATACGAGGGTGGAAAGAAATATACAATTTTTGTAGGTGATAATTGTCACTTTTCAAGTGACACCAGTATTGATTGAACTTAATGGCTAAGATAGGAGTTAATTAAACGCTACTTTCCTTAGGGACAATGGCTTAGTCTTTTACGCATTAGAGTCAATGCATATAAAAATGTTATAGGCAATGAAACATTGGAGCTTCATGGAATAAAAAAACAAACTATTTAAAAAAATTGCAGCGTCGATTCCTAGGTAGTTGAGGGGATCATGATGCATTGAGAAGTGTGATGAAAGATGAGTCTCATCTAATTCCCTCAGATGCGACGTCTTTCTCTTATATAAAATTACACCCAACTTTCTCATCGAGGGGATGCTGGTGTTCTCTCCAGCGCACCTCAAAGACTTAATACTTTTCACTGAAAGCGGATCTGGAGCAGCTTCTTTCATATTCAGTAACACTTATTGTGAAAGTATGCAAAAGAACTAGCTTCTGTCGTGAGGTTGACCTTTCATTTTTTGCTTTCGCTCGTTTCGTTGTGTGGTGGTGAGAGGTGTTTCCCCCAGGTTACGTCGTGGCTGACGTGCAGGAAAAGTTACAATTAAGGCGAGTGACATCCTTTTGTTTCTTTATTCATCTCGATTCACAGTTTCTTCTTTTCCACATATGCAAACGGTGCTTCTTTAAGCCTGTAGCGAATTATCCCGAGATGGTCGGCGGTGCATTCACTCAGTTTGCGAATCGACCGCGCGTGTGGATGCAACCACCACGGAGACGAAGATTTTCGGAAAAATTTATAAAGGGTTAACAAAGCTACAGCGGGCTGAACCGGCTAAATAATTGAAATTCATATTTATCTCAGATTACATAAAATAAAACTTTATTAATTTTCATTATAATGATTACTCTAAACTGGCTTTAACGATGGTTAAATTCCCAAGTTTCATACAACATATATTTTCTTGGTACTATTTTGATTTAGCATTGTTTCAATGAACTATTGTCATTAACATATGTATAGTTTCCCCCTCCGAGATGCTCCGGGAACTATGTAGAAAATGGGAGCAAGGGGCCGGCATAAAATGTAGAAATTTAATTCTTGTGTAGCTCTTACCTTGTCAATGGCTCGGACGATGTGCGTTTCACGATGCAAACACGACCTGCAGACACAGAAGTTTATAGGAATGTCTCTCCAGAACAAATGCACGTGTGCAGGCAAGGGCTTTGCGGTGAGAAGATAAGATTGATTTCCTGATGCCAAGAATTACCGGCGATTTCTGCTTATTTTCAGCCGCCGATAGAGCTTGAGGGATTTTGTGGAGTTTACAAAACATTTAAGAGTAACTAGTAAGAGCTCGAATGTTAAAAATTATAGATTTGATTTTTCAATATCTCAAGAACTCAGCCGTCATTGTCTATCACCGTTATTTTAGCAATTATTAATTCCAAAATCATGAGGCAACATCGTGCGTAAATTTTGCAAGGAATGCCCGCCTTCAAAGACATCCAAGTATTGGAAATTAACTACCATATACTGCCATTTATTTATCATCCTATTGATAATTTTGAATAAATCTAACAACTGCAAGATGCTCGAAAGCTAATTTAGAAGTTTCATTCAAACCAGGATGTCGAAAATCTTTTTATAGGGTACATATATGTATGCTAAACAAGCTATGGAATGACTTTGCTTGACGTTTCTTCATTTAATTCATACATAATAAAACACATTTCCAGTGCACAGAATACCCTTGCAGCTTAGATAATTCCGGAGATTGCACTTTATTATTTCTTTGCTACGTACTCGACTAAGAGAATTAAAATTTGTTTTCCACGTACCTTTCATGGGCACTTTTCATCACACATCTTCTTCCTTGTTTCGAAAAGCCAATTCACTGGAAAAAAAACGAAGTATTATCATAACTATGTACATAGTTATATGTATGCCCTAAGTAGAAAAATCGTCTACATGTATGAGGGACATGCCTTGCAACGAAAAAAACATTTCTTTCTGTCCTACGTTATTATGAACTCATTATTATATACATTTGTTAGGCAAGATTCATTGAAATTAATGCAACTTAAATTAATACACGTGAGATGCTGACGAGAAGCTTTCGTTAATTATATTGCTTTTTCGTCCGACTGAGCTCATTTGATGTGCATAAGAAGACTAATAAAATTAATCGACGCTTGGCCAGAAAAATTTACTGCTTGTATGACGGTTTGCAGCCCTAATCCTCTTCACAGTACGCCCCTTGCTCCTGCATACACTTAGTTCATTGATGACTCCATTCATATTTCAACGATAGTGTTAGGAGGAAGTCGTATTTTCATTGTAAGCAAGATAAAGCACGTAGAAGTATTTTTTTTTCTCGAATGGCCTTTCTAAATTTCAGTTGTGCACCAATTTTTCAGAAGCGTTGGATGTCATGCAAGGCCAACGAAGTGGTGGATAAGCACTCCGTCACGTCTCCAGAAGGTCATATATTTTTGACTGCAATTCGCTCGTTTGTTCCGCCCCGAAGTCGCTCCGAGGGAGATTTAACTTCAATATTTACGGGCAGAGCTCTGCGTCTTAGATTTGCACCCATATTCAAAATACCCTGAATAATTTACTGATATTTCAACTGATAAGACAAGTCAGTGAACAACGATGTTATGGTATTGATTTTGTAATCTCACAACTTTCTTAGGAGACCACGTTTTTTTGCGTAAATTCCTATTGAATCGAGTTACTCCTGATGAATTTTGCCACGACAGAGAGGATTTGTTTGTAACGGGCGTCCCAATAGTATTCCATTGATGTGCAGCAACTCCAACGGCATTCATGTTCAAAAATCAGGGTTGCTCAATTTGGATTCCGAAATATTTTAAAAACCGGAACGGTAAAGCCTGTCGTATCATGAGCTCGTACAGATTCAGACGATGAAGAGAACGTCCGTAAAATGATGAGCTGTGAATGCATCAACTTGTTTCCTATAAAATAGCAGCAATGGCCAGCAATTTATCTCATCACCATGGCCACAAATAAACGTCACTGCAGCCACCAATGTCTATAACGGGCTCAAAATGTTAAAAATTTGGTCGGACTTGCTTCTCCTGTCTTCCTCAATCGCAATCTCGAGTGGCAGATATCAGGACGCCTCATTTAGATGAATATTCAGTAGCAACTGAAGGAAAATAATGCAAGACGAAGAATGACATTCGTATCCTGATTTTTGTGTGATTTGAAGTTATCGTTCGAAAGTCGATATGAAATGTCACAGATTGAGATGGGTCTTTGGATGCAGTTTGAACACAAAATTTTGAAGACAAATACAGAAACTGTATTGATATATTTTGTAATTGATGTGTTAACATTTATCATAACGAATAAAAACCCAACGAAAATTTTTTGAAAAACTTTTGAATACAAATCAAATGCTGAAAATGTTTAAAATTTAATTCACAAGCCACGAAAATTTTTAAGCAAATATGTGACAGTAAAAATGTGTTGACGTTCAGTTCATATTTTACAAAAATAGGATATCACTGATCGCTAATTTCAAGGAAGTTCAGTAATGCCCTGAATTTTGAAATTTAGTTGGTTTCTTACTTTATACTCGTTGCTGTCGAGCAAAAAAAGAACTTTGGTATGAAGTCATAAACATCAGAAGTTTAGGAACCCACTCAAGCGTGACGGCTAGTAATTACGCCATTTTTTAGCTCGCCAGGGCCTCTCGAACGAAGCTTCGAAATGGACTGCAAAGTGAGCACATTGTGGTTTGAAGCATAGCATTAATTATTTGTTCCGTCAGCATTCTTTGTAGTGATTGTTGTGCGAGGTGCGCCTGCTGTTACCATAAAACTCTGCAGCATCTTCATAAGTGCCATGTTGGGAGCATCCACTGCTTCACATTCGCTTAAAATTTGACGAACTCGCATTTTCAGAATTTCGGATGAGCTCATTTTCAGTTCCCTTTGATGGTGCAAATGTTATGCATTAATTTGCACAGCTGCTGGTGTTAGCGCTAGAAAGTTCGGATGGTGATTTAGAAATAAACGCTTAGCCGGAAGTGGTTTTGCGTTGACTTTCTTCGGCCCCCAAGGATGAGCTGTCAGTCACGTCTCTTCTTAACGCACTAAATTTACACTAATCTCCTTACAAATTGGGCAATCACACAGAGGAACGAAAAATAAATTTGTAATTTTTCCAAAGCGTCCATTTTCGTAGCAAGCTGTTTGACTTTTTGCTTTTTAGGGGGCTTACTAACCTGTATTCAACTCTCATTATGGTTGCTTCATTTCATTGTAGGGGTATCATAAAATTTCATAAACAGCAACGAATTTGTTGCAAGCTGTGTTTGTTCGTAGTTTTTTAAGTACATTTGGTCAACATAGCAATATTTGGCAACCGCTAGTCGGGTTTATAAGAGCTGCACATTTACAGAAGCGCGATCGTAAAAACAAAAGCGCATCGGAAGAGTTTTTCAGTTTTTCAGAGCTTAGCTGAGACGCCACGACTGTAACTCCCACAGGCGATGATGGTGTAAAACTGATTGTAAATTAGGTCATTCGCACTTCAAATAATTATTTTCAATGTAAAGTACGCAGTGATTATGCCAATAAGGACTTTTTTGTAATAAAACTTTTTTCGGCCGCTTCAATCGTTCGGAGGATTTAATTTCAGATTTGCCTGTTTTATTTTCTGCTGAGATTTGGGTAATGGGTTCCATGTATTTTCTGGTGCACAAATTCCGAGCAGACTTCGGATCGGCCGAAAAGTTTCAAATGTTTTTCTGGCGAACTTGCTTCAAAAGTCTAAGTTTTTTTTGAGGCCATTCCAACCAATTTGGAAACCTTCGCAGTTCTCCAATGATTCTGTTCTATTAAAACTTTGCGATTTTCGCTAGTCCTGATGAAGCTTTTTTAATTACAAACTTATACGAAGCAGGACTGTACTCCGTCGCACAAATTGTTCGTTCACAACTGGGGAAACTCACCTCGGTAGTGAAAATTTCTTAATTAGACGCGCTCAGAAGAGTTGGTACTCTAGATTTTCCAGCGAGTGTACGGGATGATATCGGGAAAATATACGCATGATATTCCACAACACTGAAATAAATCTAAGTTAAAACAGGAAATAAATGAAGGAAAGAATTTAGATTGTTTCAAAACGAAATTTTAGTCGTGTTTGCCCTTCACTGAGAGTCAATACGTCTACTTCCCCCCTGTAGCAAACTTCTGCTTGGTGATATTAACTAAAGAAATAACATAAATTAAAACACTGTGTGAACTATTGAAGGTAGAGTAAATTGGTGAAACATGCTAACTTATCTGAAAATTTATTTCATTTAAGCCCATACTTAATTTCATACAAAGTGAACGGTCTTTTTTTTGTACACCGTGCGAACGGATTCATAGCCACTTGAGATTATGTATATAGTTCATTCCAATACTTTTGAATATTTTCTGAAAAATGAACGACTAACTGTCGGACGTTAATTTACTGAATGTAATGGACTTTAGGAAATATTTCACTTCAGTTTCCTTGCAATGTTAACTCTGAGTATCTGAAGGGAATTCATTATTTTTTTAAATTAGGGACTGATACTCACACTTTTGTTCTACATATTTTGTAGGCCTGCCTAGTGACCAAAATAAAAATATATGGGTGGATTATTATGTGATTAACGAATATTTGCGATAAAATGGATTTATTAAGCAATTATCATTTATGAATCTTCTTCTTTACAATACTATTCGGGTCGTTTACCTGAAAGACCAGATCGTACGTAAAATTAGTTAATTTTTTTAATCATAATTACAGGAATTGATCGTTGAGCTACTTCAAATGATTCGAGTTCACATTGCTGCCTCTGAAGTTTAACACTCTGCTTAGAATGCCCCACAAATTTTCAATTGGGTTCAAATCTGGGGAGGGCGGTGCCCACAACATCAAATTGTTGTCTTTAAAGTCCTACGAGAATACTTGGAATGTGACGTGGCATAGTCTTGTATGAGCACTATTTCAACTTGGATAGTCAATGCTGATAAAAAATTTTGGAGCATTGTGAAATTTATAAGTTATCCTCTTTGAAATTTGATAAGTTTTTTACGATGCATTGAACGGCTTTTTTAAGTCAAGGCTGAAAACTTGAATAAGATAATGAAAAACACAGGCTCTCTCATTATGTTAATTTCCTGCCTATCAGATTTCATTCGTTCAATTTACCTAAACGAATTTCTTGATAGATATCGCTGGAGTCAGTCATTCATTGGATCATTCATGCTGTCATTATACAGGGTGACACAGAAAAACGGGAAATTTTACAATGCTGCGTAGGGCATCCACATACAGTACATCTACAGGGCGTAATTTCAAAACATTGATGATTTGCATAACTGTCTGTTAAAGACAAGTTGTGGTGGTTCAATTGCTGTCAATAAAATTTTGAGTCGGATTTGCCGGTTCTGAATGATGACTGATGCCTGTTCAGGGCTTGCATATAACCCAAACTTCGGTCGCAGCTTGAAAAAAGAATGATGAACGGAGTAAATAACTGGAACTCGAAAAAGAGTAGGTGTCTAATTTTTTGTCCAATGAACTTATCCATCTAAAAGTCCGATAAGCCAATATTTTAGTTACCCGTATGTTTCACCAGGAAAACATTCTGGAATCTTAAGCAGGTAACGTGAATTTTTCTGCTATGATGAATATTCAAATTGCTGGAATCTTTCTACTGTGATCTGCTTTTAATTTTTTACATGGTTTTCCAACTCTTCAGATTAATCCTCTACAAATTATTTCTTCACGACAGTTCGAAACAACACATTCACGATTTGCAAATCAACACGAAGCGATGTATAATAAATCGAAATCGAAGGTGAACTATGAACAATTAATTCTGTAAGCAAGCCTGAAACCTGTATGAACTGCATGTAAATAACTGTCCGATACCCGGGTCCTGTTAATAACTAGCTCTCAGTGTTTGGTTTCGGTCTACGAAGCCTAATCAACGCTCCTGGTTTTTATTATTATGAATTCAGTGCCTCTAATTTTTCCCATTGCATCAATTGTCCGCTAGACCGTAGCATACAATGGCGTGTTGAGTGGTACTGCTGCGAGCGATGGAAACTTTATATTCTAGTACGTTGGTCTCGGTTAAAACAGATCAGTTTCAATCATGGCTATATGTAAACTGCTGAGATCTCTAACGATCTGTAGTATTTATTGGGAACAATTTCTCGAAACGAGTTTTATTAGATTATTTCATTGATATGATATGATTGTAATGAAGAAGTGAACAGTTGATCAGATTCTGTATAGTTCGTAGTTTGGTTCATTCTGAAGGCTATGATTTTCCATGAATATTATAAATAAATAAAATAACGTAACAAGTTTCCTTAAGATGCTATAATTTAAGTTCAACAATAGAATAAAAAAGAAGCGAGCTTCAAAAGAATGTCTGCACAGGGAGCTTAGAAATTTTTCTTTAAATTAACCTCTCAAAATTGAGAACCAAATAACACTGTCCAACACTGAGAATATTTAAAAATCAAAACCAGCGTATTCTTACATATATCTCGTCCCGAATTCAGAAATCTTCACAAAAATGAACGAATAGTTCTTGCTTTCGAGGTAGAGAGACATGCCATTTTTAGAGTTAACATTTTTAGTTTCGTGAAATGTTAGTTTTTTTTAGTTTTTACAGCTTTCAACTGACATAACGCAACGTTCTCTGAATGTTAGTAGGCTATAAACACGATAACACTTGCTCTGAGGGTGGGCCGCATGTTGTTTTTCTCTTTTACATTATCAGATTTTATGGTCTTCAAATGCTTTTGAAGCGTAAGATTAATTTCATCAAGATATCACAAAAAGTGGAAAATTAGAGAATATTTTTCTGTCACTTTCGTTGTAAGACAATATTTTCGTCCTAAAAATGTAAGCTAACGCTGTTTATGAAAACTGCTGACCGAGGTATTTAGTATGAGGGGAGAGGACTAGAGTAAGTCATGGACTTTACGTGTGTGTATGTTGAAACTCTTGTATAGATATGCTCGGTTGAAAATACAAAACCATCCATATCTTTTCTTGCTCGTTCGGGTCGACAGAAGTCTACAAATCATGCAGAGACTGTTTTTTTCTGCTTGACTTCAGCTGTAAAAGCAGGATTGTCAGTGAAGAAAAATGGAGCGGCTCCAAACCGGTCTCTTCCATTTGCTATTCGGCTAATTCCACATTGAGGTAGTTTACCAGTTCATATGCAACCCCATCACTATGAGCTTGAAGTAGATGATAATCAGGTACACTACATCGACTGAATCAAGCGGAACCGAATGATCTCACTCGAGACCTTGTCAAAGGAGAAGACAGAACTTTTGAAGTTCAGACAGCAGCAATTAATGAAATGTTCTCCAACATGATGTCAGCACCTGACAGTTCACAGAACGTCAGAGGGATCTCTTTCCTTGTTTCGAGAAGAGAAACAATCTGGTTGTTCGCTGCCACGTCAATGGCTTGATAAAACGTTTCACTTAGAATCATGATAAAACTTTATGGAGGCTATTCGTAAGCTCCTCCGACCTTAGTTTGAATGCTGTATTGCGTCACAACGGCAAACATCTTCCTTCTATTCCTGTCGGTCACACAGTTCACATGAAGGAGAATTATGTAAACATGGAACCCGTCCTGAACTCAATTAAAAAATACCAATGGAAAATCTCTAGTTATCTGGAAGTCATCGCTGTGCCCTTGGAAATTCAACTGGGGTACTGTAAATGCAACTGGTTTTAATGCATGTGGTACAGAAGGAATGGGAAGTCAAAGTACATATAAAGAGACCGGCCTGCGTACAAATTTGGACTCTAGCGAGCAAATAGTCATCACCGAGTCTCCCTTGGACACACACCATTGATGTTCTTCAATCACACCTTCATGCAAGTAAGATTTGAGGAAATATTTTCGGCAATGAACAGGCGTTCGACCAGGAAGGGCAGGACTTCAACTATTTAAGAGATAAATGCCCTAGATTGAGTGATGCAAAGGATAAGGAAAGTATTTCTATTGAGCCACAAATTCGACTACTTGTAAAGGATCTAGCGTTTGACTTAATTCTGGAGAGTGAAAAAAGGAAGCTTGGGAAAGATCATGAGAGTTATTCGTGGATTCTTAGGTAACAAAAGAGATGATTGCTACACTCAGTTGGTGTCTGTACTTCTGGAAAATACTATCAACTCCGATGCAACATGTCCCTTAAATCGATTTTCTCTACTCCCACCCTGACGTTTTCTCGTCAACTTGTGGATCTGTAATGATAACCAGGTAGAAGAATTCCATGAAGATATTTGTGTACCGGAAGAATAATATCTTGGCTGTTGGGATGAAGTAATGCATGCGTATTACTGCTGGATTGCGTGTGGCTGGGGATGCTCCGGAATTTAGACAAAGTAAGCCAAAAGAAAACGATCTCATGAAACCTTCACTTGATTCTCTTCATACCGAAACACCTACTAGATTTTCCTCCTTCAATTCGGAACTCTTAGCATGTAACCGTAAATAAAATTCTCTTTCAATGCTGTTGGTATGCGTAATTAAAATGTAATGTATTCTTCAAATCAATAAAATAAAATGCGCCCCTTTGACAAAAAATTAGTCATCTCCTACAAATATTGCGTAGGGCGGACACGAGCATAAATGTTGGCAGCAATTATTGGCGACATTGAGCCTACAAGTGTCCTAATGAACATCTCGTCGATTTTGAGCCACTCTAATAGCGTAACATGATGTAGTGTGGCCATAGTACTATGGATGATCTTTTCGCCGTCTAACTTGTCCTTCTGTGTAGTCCCACAAATTTTTTGATGGACTCATGTCTGGCGACTTAGCTGGCCAATCTAAATGCTTAACTTATCCTGAATAACGGTCTCGATAATTAATAACAGTTATAGCCCGATGTACCCGACAGCGGTAATCCTGAAAGATAGGCAAAGCAACATACCTTCCTTTATTCAGAAATTGTATAAATGACAAAACTTGATTATCTGCAGTTTGATGTAGCTACGATGGTTCAGTTTCAAGGATTCTTCAACTAAACGACCCACTTCTGTGTAGTTGAAACGACCCTCCTTCTCCTTGTATATCTTTTTTTTTTGCACCCAGGCTTCATCGCTTCATGCAGTCTTCGATGAACACGACGGTTGGCATCATTGCTATGGAGACAGAATCATGATTCATCAGACCACATGGCCCTTCCCCACTCCTCTACAGTCCAATGTGCGGGTGCTTTGGCTTGGTTTAAACAGGTTTTTATGTGGGCAAGAGTTATCATCGGCTTTTTACGATCCACTCTGCTCCATCTATCCACCTATAGTTGATCATAGAAACTGTAGCACTGAACATTTTTCTTTGTCATTTTCGTTTTCATCACATCAATATCAGTGGAATTTGGCTCATGAAGTTAAGGAAAAATTTCGAGAATTTGTTGTTGTCCTTCGTAATTAAGCAAAAAACAGATCTTAAGGAAGTAACGGGTAAGTAACTGAATCAACGTGCTTGCGATTGTATTCATGTATAATGAAAAATATTTCGTAGCTTCTGTAGATCAGTAAAGTCTCAACACAATTTTCCTATTAAACGTATACAAATAAATATCAGAAGCCGCAGTATGTTACCTGTAAAAAACGACTAACAATTCCGACGATTAACATATTTGACAGGAAAAGTTATACTACTTATTTGACGTCCGCATTCGAAAAATAATTTCAACTGAAACAATGTCTCAAAACTCTTTATTTCAAGCGCATTGCTAATTTGCACCGGAATACTGATATCATCAAACTTAGCAATTGAAGGCACCCCAGTGCTCTCGCACAGCAGGCATGTGAAAGGAAATGGAAATGTAGCCGCCACGTTTCAGACTTCTGTTAATTCCTCAAATATCATAAGATTTTGTTTCCTGCCGTACACGCAGTACATTTCCGATGCACCAAAACGCACAAAATTGGCAAAGGAAGTAACGTACAAAATTTATCGAGAAACTAAAAGCTAAAATGCTCCCAAACAATCAACTGTTTTACGCTTACGGACTGAAATGACTAATTTTCTTAATGCAGTAGGTTGAATTATCAATTTAAATGTGAATTTTATATATTTTTCATAATTTTTTTGTGGATAAAAGCGTTAGAGGGAAATTTTTTATTGAATAGGCATATCTTGACTTAATCTAATTTTTTTAAAGCTCGGTTTAACTGTCCACAAATTCAACGCTCATTTTAGAACTTACAGTTTATCATCAAAACAGTTTCTCGTCAAGGCAGTCACGAAAAATTCTAATGAAAATACACACGAACGACCCACTTAGGTGACTAGGGACTGTGGCCCCCGCAACAATTCTGACGAAGTAAAGTTGAACAAAAGGTTTGGGTGGGGAAATTTTTAGGGCAGCGGCTCAAAAGACACTGAAGCTGGACGTGGTTATCCTGGAGCAAAAGACGGCCGCCCGAGGGACGAAGGAAGGTCAGAGGAAGAAGAGGAAACTTATTGGCTCATTTTTCTGGCTGTAAAATCAGCTACAGGAACCTCATTCCCGACCGACGGCCGATAAGCTGGATGAGTTTGAAGACACGACGCTTTCTCTCTGGGAATTCTTTTTTGTCGTCGTTTCTTGCTCTGTGCTTAAGCGTGAACGTGAAGCTTTAGCAAATAACATTTATTAGGTCTGATTGAACTTTTTGCCGTTTCGCATGGTTTATTCATTTTGGCATTACTCAAGTAGCGAGTTGTCGACCAATCCAGCACGAGACGAATACTTTAATACCATCATAGTGAGTTATATTCTTTTATTGTTAAAATTAATTCTTGAAGAATTCAACTGGTTTTAATGAGTGTTACTTTACCAGCCAACAATAACACAAATCCGTGATCACAATTAAAGTAGATTGAGTGTCACATCAAGAGAGCCAGTTGTGTAGATATTTTTTCTTCATCAATTCATAAGTTGCATTAAATTCTGTAATTTACACTTTGGAGACTGTAAAATCTCCGACTCACTCGAAAACGTTCTAGCAAGACGCTGACCCTGCGACGAGACGCGTTGCTAAGTCGCAGTGCTATTGCGACGTCAGGCTTTATCCTGACCCTAGGGGACATTATATGCTTCCAAAAATTCGAACTCTATTCAGTAAGTAACAATGGAGACAATTTTTTTTAACGTTGTTACCTCATTCGTGAAAAACTTATGGGAATTGTAGTTTCGGCAAGAAACAAAGAAATAATTAAAACCATGGAATAATGGGAACTAACGGAGCAGAACCAGCGATAATTGCATGCTTTAGAACTCCGGAAACGCTCCACATTTTCATTCCGAGAAGAAGAGATGTAATTACAGGACTGAGCAGAGTGTCTCACGAAAAATGGAACCCAAAATCAAAATAATATAATTCAAAAACCATTTGTTACATTTTTATTATGCTTTGACCATACTCTTGTTGAACAGTTTTCAACAAATGCTATACATTTGATAAATATCTTCAAAATATTCACCTGTTATTACTCTACTGAAGGCTGTCAGACACATGTTTGCACAGTAAAGTCAAACAATAAAATGTACACGCTACCATTTAACTTTATTTAAAGTCTTAGAAAAGAAGTCGTTACTGCGACTGTGTGGTAAATCATTTTATTAAAAATATTTTAAACATGTTATACGCTTCAATTCCTTCCGGATGTCGTCCATTTCTGTTCACGAGCTTCTGAGCTCTAGCTCGAATTGATGAAGCAACTCGTTTGATTACCTGCCAATCATTTTTTAGTTCATTGATTGCGTTAGTGATTCTTTCATTTTTTTAGTGTTAGTGGTTCGTTAGTGATTCTCAGTGATTCGTTAGCAATATTACTAATTAAAAAAACTAAAGCTAAGGTTAAATTTTAACTCTTCATAGTCCCGTACGTTGCTTATCACGGCAGCATCGCTCTTTTCAAAGGTAAACTGTAGTTTAACGAATGTCGAGCACAATTATTCCGAAACATGCGTTTGTCTCCTTTTTGCCAATTAGTTATCAGTGCCGTAATGCTTGATCAAATTCTTGTTTTAATAACAAAGTAAAAATAACCCAATTAAATCACTGGAAGTCGCAAATAAAGATTGATTTGATATTTCTGTACACTGATCGCCAGAGTCTTTCGATTAATGCCAACATTCGAATTTAAAAGCCGTTATTGAGGAAAAAATCTCACAGGCAATTGTTCAGGCGACTTTGTACCGTTATCAAAGCTATCGCTCAAGGCTGGGTGAAAACAATATGCCCAAATACGTTGCAAATAAAAGAGTCAATTTGACGAGAGGCTTAATTTACGACGAAACTGTGCTTAGATCATTTCACAGCAAATGTCACGGTAATTTAGATAGGTAGTTGTCATCAATTGCTTACGGGCATCATTGGAAACCGATGAGCAAATTAGGTATTGGTGAGCAGAAGNGGCTTCAGGCCCCCTCGGTTAGGAACATCCTATCAGAGGGAGGAATAAAATGATAATTCCAAAATTTCAGATGTTATTTAAAAGTTTTTCAATGTTTATGATCGTGAAAATATTGTCAGAAAGGAAAATAAAATAAGATAAGAAAAGCCATTACATGCTCTTAAAATAAGATTGTACTTACAAAGCTTCAACAATGACACACACGTTCCCATAAAGATTGCTTGTCAACAAGCAATAAATTAACGTACATATAATATTTGATATTCAGGGCGTTGGAGAAAAAGAAGTACAAATATTTCACACCGTCCGGAGAGTGGCAAACTAAATTCTTTTGCCCCTACGAAACTTTGCGAAAAAAATAGTTTTTTTTTTAAGATATGAGTCGTTTACTGTTTGGAAGGAGGAAATCTTAAAACAAAATTGCCGACAAATAAATAATTTATTTATACCTTTACTTCACCAAAATTTTCGAAGGTTTCCACCAACCACTTCGATGCACTTGTGACATCTTCGACTTAAAGACTGCCGGATAGTGGGGAAAAACCAACACCTGTGGAATTAGAGGAAGATCTTGAGGCAAGAATAGCAGTGACTTCTGGGGATATTTCTAAATGGCAGCTTTTTCGACAATACTCGGCAGTCTTTCAGTTGAAGATATCACAGGTGCATCGACGTGGGTGATGGAAACTTTTGAGCAATTCCTGTAAAGTATACGTATAAATAGACTATTCGTGGGCAATTTTGTTTTCAAATTTCATCCTTCCAAACGTTTAACAGGCAATATCTCATTTCAACTTTTTTTTATTTCTCGTAATTTGTCGCATTACAGTCAACAATACGTGCTAAATTTATTACGTTAATTCTTGGTTTCTTTTCATTTACATTTGAGACAGTTAACTCTCCATTTAGAGCAACAGACGCTAAGCGTTACGTACTATCATTGTACTCAAATCATTCATATCATCCCTTAGCGCCTGCGTGGCAATACCGTGGCCAACACAGCACGCTGAAAATGTTGCTTAGGAATTGAGCTACTTAAGAAATCATGTTGGTCTGCAGTAATCTGATGGGTCAAGTCTCTCTAACGGAAAGCATGTAGAAACTTCACTCTAAACTTCATGTAGCGCACGTCGTGAAAGCAAGCATTTTATCGTTGGAAAATTACAGCACAATGTTCAAAATTTCAATAGGAATAAATTATTTCTCGGTTGTTGCTTAAAAGTTATGAGCCGCTTTGAAAATCTCTCATGAATGAATGAAATATTCAAGAGGAGGCTATTTGTGAAGCGTTTCGTGACTAGACATTCCATGCACATGTTGGCGAGGTTTCCAGGAACTACTCCCAACCCTGACGGGATGAAAAATATTCTGCATAAGAATATGTAAAAGGTTGCCCCTGCAAACAGCGCTGCACCCAAAGTAACGTAAGCCTGTGCCTCAATACCATGACTATCCGCAGTGAGAGCCAACGTCAGCGGCGCGCTTCTCTGTTGGGGTCAAAGCTCTGCTGACATTTCGCTTGCATGGAAATCCCCCCTAAGACTCGCTGGATAAAGAACTTCCTCCAGAATGCAGCAGAAAAAAGTAAAGAGGGAGACACTTCCTTCCGAGGATAGCGCTTTAAATATCTTGAAAAAAGGTAGGGAGCTGACGCGGGTGTATTTGCGAAGCTCCTTTAAATTGTTATGCCTCATTTACTACTTGATGACTTGGACAAGAAAAATTCACGTTCAGTGCACTTGTAGCAATGTAAATGTTTCCATAACCATACTATAATGCAAATCGTGCCTTTAATTTACTTTCAAGAAATTTTGTATCATTACTAATTTCAAGAGGTATGTTCCACGCTTGCCAAATTTGGTAGCAGCTGTGCTGTGCGTGTAAATGTTGAATGCAAAATGTTTTGATAGGCGTGTTTGTAGTATGTGCATTCAACTGGCCAAATTTTAAAAATTATAAAACAATTTAAGATATTTCATTGTTAAATTCACGCATATAAACATCTGTTTTGTGAGTTGCTATGCATAATACTGGTATAAAGCAACATATAAGCGTTGCTTCAATCATGATTGTATCATGATCACCGTAATTTGGAATAACATATCAACGGAAGGATGCCATTCAGTCGATCATTTTACCATTCCTCCAATATCTATGAGAATCATGCATTTTTTATTACTTTTAGCGTATGCTGAACGACTCACAAAGAAAGATTGACAGTTTCGCTATATGTCCTATTCAAGTTACTTGTGCTTAATAACATAAAATCACTATAAAAGTGAATTAAACCATAGCACTATATACTTTAGAAGAATAATTTAAACTTTAATTGTTTGTGATTATTTAAACTCGTGGAATAATGTATAAAACCGAAATTCGTTGGAGTTGGTTATTCAGAAAAGTGTGCTTGTCTTCTCAATGGAAGTCATTTGTAGGAATTAGACATTTTTGCCCGACTCTAGATCTCCGTTTTCTCTAGATCCAGTTGCACGAAATACAATCACCGGTACGTTGGAGATCACACACAACTTGTGATCCCAAATGTCTCTTGTGCCGGCAGCAAACACACAGCTTCACTGAGCTACAGTGAGGCAAGCCATTCTATAGTGTATCTTAAAATAAAACAACGGAAAGAAGGCTTGAAATGGGCGTCTTCCCTAATGCATCCTGAAGTGAAAGTACAAGTTTCAAAACCCGGTGATAACTTCTATTCAGTATTTTGTCGATCATATATTTGCAGCGCTGTAGGCGAGTGCTTGAGAATATTTTCCTTTTTTTTGAAGAATACGAGCGCCTCATACCATTTCCAAGGTTTGTTTACGTACCAGCCCAATTCTTTCGCCAACAAAGTAAAATTTTCGGTGCACTCGCCAGTGTTAATCTCAAAGACGCAGAGGGAATAGCAAGTAAATAATTTCCCATTAAAGGCCGAAACTGTGAACTCGGCGGCGAGGCAAAATTGCTTCTCTAATGAGGAGCTATGGTGTGAGGGAATGTTGCAAATGGGGCGAGCCCCCGTAACTCGTCATAAACTCGGCTCATATTATGTAGCTACCCACGAGAAGTCTAGAGGAAGAAACGAGTGGTGCAGATTCATCACCTTTGGCACGAGCTGTCCGTATTGCTGGGAATTAGAGCACTAAATTACTTGAATTGCTCGTTTTCTTTTCAATTGTGATTCTAATGCAAGAGATATGTAGTAGACCGCAGTGGTGCCATTGTTTGTGTTCGTATACGAACAAAAAAGTGAAGAAATTAGAAAATACTTTAGATAATACAAAGAATGAATCTTTAACGACACTACAGTGCGAGGGGTGCAAGTATGAATAATCTAAGTTATTTGATTATGGATCACAAGTAATAAATTCACCAATCTTTGAAATTACAAATTTTCCTACGAGTCAAAATGCTAACCATACATAATTCCTAGGTCACCACCATGATATTTAGAAACTCGTGAAAAATAAGCTCCAATTATATGGGAACCCGCATGTAGCAATTCTTAATATGACCTCAGGGAATTACCTCCGCCTCTGAGGCCGCATGAGGAGCAGTAATTATTTTAAACGCGTATTACAGTGAATTTAGCACCGAAATTGCTTTCCTTTCGTAAATTATCCTGTTAATGGGTATTGACATCATATGATGCCCTCGTGGTTGTCGCATTCACACGGTCGCTGTCGATTACAAATATCGTGTGAATGCAGCGCTGGCCCCCTGGGCAGGGACCATTAACAGGCCGATAAAGTAAAAGATGGTACAGTGTCTACAGAGGTCCTCATTAAAATCACGAGCTATTCCTTGCCGCATGTGACCAGCGGAAAAGAACTTCACCATGCCTTTTGTTTAATTAGTATTTTGTCATGAGTGACGAGCGGGCGAATTCTAGCTCACATGGATGCAATGCTTTCATAAAGTATTGCACTTTGACATAAAGATTTCGGAGTTTCTTCGGATATTTAGCTGTAGTCGCTATTTTTACATACATAAGTAAACCTGAAAGTGTCACGCCTACCTACTAGTATTGTGTACATGGAGGACTGTAAAGTAATGTACCTAATTTACCCGATGTATAATTTACTCAAACCTTGTGTAGATATTGGAAAGCACTCTTTGTTCCAGTTAAAAATATATTCTGCTAAGGTGCAATGCATCTACAATGCAAAGTTTAGCATCAAAGAATGAATGAAATCGAAGCAATGATTAATGTACTATCAGTGACTATACCCTGTGCGGTATTTTGAAAGAAGAAAAAAGGCCTTAACAAGGCACCTTATTATTAAATTAAGTTTTCCAATTGCTCACTTTATAAAAGTATATTTTTATTCGAAATGGCGTCTACTATTCTCGATACATCTCATGCGTCCTATTTCCGCCGTACCCACAGAGCCTATGGCACAAGTCAAATAAGGTTTACCGTTCATTGTTTATTTCGTTAGCAATACGATTTGGTAAGGCTTCTAAGCTGCAACGATGTGACGTATGCATTTCACTCCTCAAATAACGCCATGGTTGTAATTTACCCATGACTTCCATCTAATTTATTCTCTAATGCCAGGCTTAACAGTGCGGAAAATTTTTTAATTGCAGCAAAGTGCCCATTTCAATTTTCTCTAAGAATGCTTTACTTCAAATTTGCACCGACTTTTGCCCAGTCCACCGTGTTTAATGAGTGTGAGACTCGTCGCAATCCAATCAGCTCTTAGCCAGCTCGAATTTCGCTGAAGTCAAGAAAGGAGAATGTGGGCAGGCGGGATATTATCTCGGTTGTTGAGCAATGCGAAGATGAAGATGCTCTATTTCCACCGCCTAAATTTTTCCGTAAAAGTAACCGTTAATGAAATGTAGCTTAAGGTATTCCATGGAATGAATTATTAATGCGATCAATTACGTACACTCTTGAAGGTAGAAATGGGTAAGCGTCAAGTTGCTGAGCCCTCGCTCAGTGCTGGGACCATAATTTCATTGTTCCACATACCTAGATTAAGTTTAAAGAAAAGACATCGAATTTTGAATTTCACTAGGAAGCCCAACACTTAATAATTCAAAAACAAAAGAAATTGGTCGAGGTCTTATAATAACATTTCAAGTGGATATAATATTAAGATTAATAAAATCGTAACGGAAGTTCCTAAATGATGAGCCATACTGAATTTCCTAAGGTGCCAATTCGATGTCGGCTTGCCACTTTTTGAGGTGTTTCCAGGAGCGAAAAGACTATGTGCGCGGAACAAGGGCTTGGACAAACTTTGAAATAAATTCAATGTTATTTACGAGACCTCGAAAGTTTGAATCTATCATATTTTAGGCGGAACTGCACCGGAGATTGTCATGTCTCTTTGATGTATGTACATGTACCTTCTAAAGGAGCTGATACACAAGGAAAATAAAGCAGAACGGGAGTATAATGGAAGGAATTATTTTGTTTCTCCACATGACTTTTTCAGTTGTACGAAACCTACGTCTCGCATTTTAAATATCATCAATTCAATGAGCCCTTTTAACCAATGGTTTCAGCAGGGATAAAAAAAGCACACGGTGCACGCATTATGGCTTCAACGAATGTGTGAGACGCGCATTTAATGCACACCGCGCGTTACGACTGGCTGCCGTAATCGAGCTTGGATAATTCAAGTGTTTCAAATAATCTTTACGGTCTTCGTACCAGCAAGGGGTCGATCACAGCCAAAATTTTAATCGGTGGAGGCTAATTTAGCATCAAACTAAACCGAAACAGACTTGTATCTGAATTCAAACTAAGAAAAATGTGTAACATTTAACATTTCTTATGTACTCGTCCACTGATTTACTTCTCTGACACAATGTCAATTGATGTAAGTGGAAGGGCTTAACCATATCACTTGGAGTGGGCATCTGTCTTCACGGGAGTTCGCCAGCACTATATCAGCCGTCTAAAAATTTAGAATCTGCCGAAAAATGCATATCCGAGTGTGGATATTTGACCGGCGATCAATTTTGTTAATAATTCAAGCGTCTTAAAAGAAATGTTTTATCTGGGTACTAAGCCTATGAACATTCTGATATTGAGTAAAAAAATGAACATTTATCTTGGCAACTGACAATATATTTCCATCAATGGGTACTCGTATACCACTTCCCACGAGCAATGCTTCAAGTAACTAGTTATTTCAAGGTATCTCAGGAGAAAGCTACGTTACCTTTCACAGGGGTAACATGTCAGTAAGCTGTCTGTTAATTTGACAAAAAATACTATTGCACTCATCGTACCTCGTCAAAATAAAATAGCAAACCGAACTTGCGAAAGCGAAGGCTGTTGACCCTCCGAGTCGCAACATAGTTGATCACGGATGCAGCAACCGCGCAACTACCGCCCCTGCCAAAAAACCGCTATGGCGCGCCCATGTTTGATGCCCATTGAGCTCTAGCGTGAAATTTCCTTGTGTCCGGGTCCAAGAAATATTTTACAGGGCTTTCTCGCGTACGGTAACGCAGCTGCCGGGGCCGTCTTGTAATCGTTTATGAATTGCATATTGCACTGAGAAACTAAATCTAAACGGCTTTTAAATTGAGCACTACAAGCAAGAATTTTTTACCGCGTGCAGCTGTAGCGTTAAAGGAAAATGAAGCAGAACGGGAACATAATGGAAAGAATTATTTTGTTTGTCCGTACGACTTCTTCAATTGTTCGAAAGCAATTTGATGTCTAATAACTGCTTTATATCATAAAACCAGACCCATGTATGATATATACTTTTGAGATGTGAATGTTCATTACTTTATCTTTTATTTTTCTATGTCTTAATGGATGATTTGAACCAATGACTATTTAAGAACCATCAGGGAAAATAACTCATTCATATTGCATCTTAAATAATAGATTTGACCATGATGAGCCTTATATGACAAACACACGAGTTCTCAGAAATGAATTCCATATTGGATGACATTTATCCCCCTAATGCATCGAAGCGGTACATGCTCTAATAACTGTGTAATTGAACGCACTCCGCTTAGCGAGAGAGGTTTGAGTTTGTGTTTAAATGAGATTATAAGATTTCTCTTTAATTGCGGACTAAGCACCTTTGGTAGCAAGACAAAATTTTTCATTAAAGTAATTTCGTTTGAGCCGCTTGGAAACGATGAAATCAAATCATGTTGGCTTAAGGAGGCACGGTGCGCAAAAGGCGAAAGCACTGCGATTAGGTTCAATATTCTGTAGCATACTCTGGCCAGATAAGAAGCCTGTGAATGGGAAATCATCAATGTTTTTGTACAAGGAATATTCATGTAAGGCTTTTTACACATTTTCACAAAAAAAAAAACAAGTAAAAATGCTGTCTGGTACATCATTTTACGAAACAACAGGAGCAGGAAAAAGAGTGCAATGCTACAGTAATTTTTTAAATTGAACATTTCAACCGCATAAATCATTTTCAACACAATGTAGTGAAAGAGGAACAAAAATGACTAATACGTTATTCAAAAAGTAGTTTTTACAAGAAAAGCAACGAAGTATAATTACCGAGATATTTGTAAAAAGTAGGCTAACTGGATCTCTTACGTTAAACCTGTTTATTTCTTGAAATTCAAAGTTACTTTAATATTTCATGACCAATGCAATGAGTAGCAGATGTCAGAGCGCTGAAGTGTTCTAAACCGAGAGTGAAGTCAAACTTTTCAGCTCGGGAGAGGGCAGCAGAATGAGGGGGATTTGAAATAGGTCTATTGATTCAATAACTCGTACCCGGATGCTCTGCTACGCTAATACTGAGCGCTTTGGCTTAGAGCTCACGTATCCTGAAGCACAATGTTTGCAACATTGTTTATAAACATCAGAGTAGAGCTTAGTTTTGGAAAGTTTAGCTTTGAATTTGTGTCGTGACCTTCGTGCCGTCTTATTTGCATATCCTGCATTTTTATGATCAATATGAGTTCACGTTAAGTATCGTGCGCAATCATATTTTTTATTGATATGAGATTAATTAAGATATCCTGCCACCACTTGATTTCCAAGGAAACTGTTTTCCTTCGACGCGGTGATTATTCGTCACTTTAATTAGTCATTCAGTGATAAGAAATGATGTCCTGTTTGATTGACACATGAGTGATCTTGAATTGACCGAGATATAAGAATTACATTGGTGAGAATGTCTGTGAGGTAGAGCCTCACTGGAATGAATAAGTATTATTTTCATCTCATCAATTTTCAGAATGTTTCCTGCGAGTGAATTACAAGCTTTCCAATACTCGATTAGATTTGAAGTGTGAACACGCTTCAACACGAGTTATAACACACTTGTATGTTTCTGAAACTTTAAATGAAATAGATCACAACTGAGTTGGATAGAACATTAAATAAACCCTAACGAATCAACAATCATGAAATAATGGATCTAGTTGCCTACAAGGTAGAAAATCAGCGCGAGCACATTAGGGACGCTAATAAAGTAGACCTAGACAAATTGTAGACGTGAGTAAAATCCTAGCCACCATAAGAAGAGATATCATGAACGGGATTAGACGGTAATACGTAACTGGCGATGTGGGCGAGCCTGTGATGTGCAGGTAGACGTGCCATGCCCATAGAAGTTTTTTGGCGGCCAAGGTATTACGTGAAGAGTCAAGGTATTACGTGAAGAGTCAAGGTATTACGTGAATACATGCACATCTGTGTTATCTCAAGTATCATTTCAGGTGATTCGTGGATGTGGAGTCTTAAGAGTCGAGCGATGTTACATTGTTTATGCGTCGCATCTTACAGAGAGCGCAACCCTTTAGTAATTAACGCCAGCTGGCAAAGCACAACGTTTCACCCCTAAGTAAAGTCTCGTGCTAGCGTATCGCGGAAGTGATGAGAGGACACCCGGTTCCCCACTCAAGGAGCTTAGCACTGAATCCTTTAACAGACTCGTAAGGGTGACGAACGAGGTTTATACGAAATCCTAAATTAGAACATTATTCGTATCCAAAGTAAAACGAGATTAACCGAATGCTAATCTAACTAGTATTCCTACACAATGCTGGAGAAAATATATTTATTACATGTTAATTAACATATGGGAAGTACGATGATCAGGTGATGGACCTGACTTCAGTCAAACTTTTCCTGTTAGACCCATTTTAGCAGCTTTCCGGACTCCAAGCTGTAATCTGGTTGAATTTTTAGGGCCGATTTTAAACCCGTTCACAGTTAATACTTATGTCGTTGAAAGCTCAAAAGAATTTGCAGACCCCATAACTTGCATTACCAATGCAGACAAACTTCTTATGGCTTCTTTTGACGCTGAATATCTGTTTACCATTATCCCTCTAGCAGAACATGTATAAATATGTATGGATGACCGATTTACTAATGCAAATTCGATGCTAGGTTTAATCATATATTTTTTTTCAAATTCTGTTGCAGCATTCAGTTTTGAGTTAGTTTCTTGTTTTTGACATTTAGTTTTATCAACACTTGGAAGGCTTAGGGATGATGACCAGCCTGAGACCAGCCTTTGAGAATATTTTTATGTATTTCCTTGAGAAACTCTGTCGCGTTCCAGTGAGCGTCAGTGTGCAACAGCGAGTCGTGGACTGAGGTTGTTGCTGTGTTGCATCCAGCGGAATAAGTAAAATATTGAACCTTGAACAAGTACTAACATTAAATTCGGCTTCAAACTCAATAAATCGGCTATAGAAACCCACCAAACCAATGGAGGCCCGGCTGCAACACACAAGACTGTTTGTAAATGGTTCGGGAGGCTGAAAAAAGACGGAAATCTCTCGACAATGATTGTCGTCTGGAGATTCTCGTCATCCTCTGTGCCCACTTAGGCTTAATGAAGCATTTTGAGGGGTTTCTATGGGCAATTTATTGAGTTTGAAACAAACTTTGAAGTTTGTACCTTGTTTGACATTTTATTCAATCCGCTTGACACCACAACCACAACCTCGTCATGTTTTGGGGCTGTTTCAACTACAAAGAAGTGGGTCCTTTAGTTGAGGTATCAGTCACACTGAACCAAGATGGCTGCACTGAGCTCCTGGATAATCGAGTTTTGTCCTTTGCACAATATCGGAATGAAAAAAGGCCTGTTGTTTTGCCTATTTTTCAGGATGAAAACTGCCGTATGCGGAGAACCAGAACTATCATTAATTGCCGTGGTAGTCATTCAGGATATGTCAGAAATTTAGATGGGCCAACTAAGTATTCAGACATGAACCCAATAGCAAATGTATTTTACAACCTGGAACGACGAGTTAGACGTCGAGAAAATCGTCCATTTACTATGGCTACACTACGAGATCAGTTGATACAAAAGTGTTTTAATTCGACCAGGTGTACAATGATACTTTTAGACACCATTTAATGCATAATTCCGCCTTTATTCGTACTCGTGGAGGTCCTACACCATATTAGTGGCCAGGTAACTAATTTTTGCCCAGCGATTTCATCTGAATGTACAGTTCTCAGGTTACATAGTTTGTCCACCCATTCCTCAGCATTCGAAATCTTACTGGAGTGGCACTTCACGTCGAGGGTGTACGTACGTACGTACGGAGACCACTCACTTTGGAGGAATTTGAAGGCACCTTAGGCCCGTAAACAGCTGCCGCACCAAATCAAGCGTTGGGCGTGTTTTTGACAGCCTCGCCAGGAAGCTTGAAATGAGCATGGGGTGAAAAGTTTCTTTTGGTTTCTTTTGGTTTCTTTTCGCCAGGTTTCTTTTGGGTGAAAACTTCAATCCTTGAAACTCGGTTTTCAAGAACGTGTTTCAAGGGCTGTTAAACGGCACTTGTAGTCCGATACTTTGAATATGATAGCATATAAAAGCTACGTTACGATAGAGTTTTTAATGAAAACCTCTACAACACTACACCAGTCGACTACATTGAGAGCTAACTCAAATCTTGAATGTAATGACGATTTATCGTGATGCGCCTATTTGACGTAGTTGCCGAGCCGTGTTCTGGGAACTTTTCCAAACAGCGCACACATGCATCAGCCTGTAAGTTGTACCCATTTCCTTTCGAGTTCGAACGTCCTAATCGCTCGTCCTCACTGAAATTGCAGCTGCTTGCAGAAATTTCCTTCCTTACTGAAATTTCCGCTGCTTGCTGAAAATTTCGCTTCTTGCTCAAAATTTGGCAGCTCAGCGTTTCGTTCATCTGAGAGCTGCAGAAAGTACTGCGTTGGTTCATCGAGAAGTCTTTATATATGTTTTAAGAACGGCATTACCACAGCATCCAGATCTGCAATTTGTTACTTATTGCTCAAAGAACGGCTAAAATTTTGGGGCTGCACACATGTTACTCCCTTGCAATAGTAATGAATATTTCCAACAAGTGGAGGTCCTTTCAAGAATTCTGTATAATGGTCGTCTCCATTATCTTGAGCTATTTTTTACAGCTGCATTCGTGGTATGAGCACTTTAGATGTTCCTTTGCTTTATCATAAATACACATTTGACTTTCAAGCTCTTTAGAAACTATATTAATAATTTGTTACAACTCAATTACTTTTTTCAGCCAAGTTTTCAACAATTTATCTGTTCTGGAAGAAACTCGTAAATCCTGTGTTATTAGTCGGCTTGTGAAGAAAGCTGACATCTTGACACATTTCTTGAAAACTACTATCTTAATAATTTTAAAACCCAACGTCGAAAACTCAATGAATTCAAATATCCTCAGAGTATATAATTGAAGTTCCTTTAAAGAAAACTGCGAACGTAGTTCTAAGAGTTTGGGACTCCTGTCATAACACCCAGCCGCAAGGTCGGACTCCACGCGATGTTTAAAAACGGTTATTTTGTGTCAGCTCGAGCTGACGTTGTCCGCAAAATGGCACCGCGAGTTCGGCCAAAAAAATTAGACTTTTGAGCGCCGTGCTTTCCCCTCCGGTGAGACACGGAACAGAATTTCGATGTATTTACAAAAAGATCTTTCAAAAATAGTTGAATGAGTTGGACAGAGACGGGAGAAAAAAAGAGCTTGTTAATTTGCTGTGGGTAAGAATTCAGGGAGGATATTGTGATAGGTCTGAATGGTAACAATAGGACAGGGTAATTGCCAATTGTTTTTGTGTGCAAACCAGTACAATGCACCAGCAACGTTTCGAGGAAAGTAAATACGTAACAAATTTAGAACTTAACGATTACCACGGATGTATGTACATGTTTTGAAATATGCCGAATGCGTGGAAGTCCAAGTTGATTAAAATCTTTACATAGCCGTACGTTTTTATCTTTGGGCTTTTTTCACACATTCTTGACTTCAACTGCGGAAATATTTCTGTTGTTTATAAACTAATGTGACTAGTGAAATATATGTGCATATATTTTCTTTCTTTATATTTTCGAAGAAAAAATATATACCCTTATGTAACATACCCTTCAAAAATACAAAGAAGGAAAATGTATACATATGTATTTCACTAGTCACATTAGCTGATAAACAACACGAATACTTCCTTTGATATGATACTGATATAAAAACTCAAGAACGTCATCCAGCGGCAAAATCATTCTTGAAAATATGCTGCAGCAAAAATCTCCAGTTGAGAGGGTATGAAAGAATTCGAGGATCTTGCATCACCAAAATAATTTTGATTTTAATGTCATAGCATAGTTGAAAAATTTCCGCCACTTCGTCACAATCGAAAATCCAAAGGCTCTCTTTTGTACTTCCGCACTCAAAAGTTGTCTGCCGGCAACGGAAAGACTGACAGCACATATCTGCTGGCAGAAAAAATTCCAAGGAGCACGCATTAGAATCGCCATTGACGTCTGTCAAACCACGCCTTCTTATATTGCTTCACTAGTTCGCACAAGAAAACATTGGTCGGATATTTGGGGAACAAATCTCGCGCATTAACGAAACATTAATTGCCGTGATCACCATAGAGCGCTGTATGCAGCGGCTCTATGAACACTTCGCTAGCTTAGGTTAGGACACTAATGACGTCATCTGGTCCACATTATCACCATGACGTCATCCCCAATGACGTCATCTGGTCCACATTATCACCAATATTGGGGGATGAGAGGCTGTACCTCCGTAATGCCCATTATCTCCCTTTGTCTTAGTTTTGGTTATCAATGATTTCATGTTTTATTTTTTGGTACAAACCACAGATTGGCAGCACTGATTAACTGAAAAATTTTGTACACGAGGGCGTTGCCAAAAATAATGGCCGTTTCGCTATACATAAAGGCTTCTAGAAATATTCCTAAGTTTTTGTTTTATCACCTGGTAATTAGCCTTCTTTATGTAACTCTAAAGCCAGTTTTCTTTGATTCAGATGTTTAGTCACTGCCATGTATCACTGATAATATGAGGAATAGTCAGTGATATCAAAATTATCAATGATAAGATGAAAATACTCCAAACAATTTCATTCAATTTCCTTGGGTAATGTAACCTTAAATATTGATCACCTTGAGACGTTAATTTCATGATTGAAAAAACAACGTTTCAGCTGCTCTGCGGGGCCACAAATCTGAACTACTGCAGGTGGGACAGAGACGTCACAAATGGCCGGGTCGAGCTCGTTAGCCCGTTCGAACGGATATATGGAAGCTCTTGTGTACATTCGATTCAAACTTATGTTTAAGTTATTTGGAGTTGCATTGGCTACCGAAATCCTGATCATTTGCAGAGCAAAGGTCGCTAATAAAATTTGTCATTCTGTTTGGCTCTCAGTTTTAGGAACGGTAAAGGACTGAGAGAATCGCAGTAACACAAATATTCTGTAGTAGCAACACACGATAATTCAGGCTCAGTAGGGTTAAAATACCCTTGTTCTGAAATGACCGTTTCGTTCTAAGAAAGCTATGAAGGTAATGTTCACTGTCTGTGCGGCGCTTGGTGGTCAGTTGTAAAATAACTTGCAATCAACGATGCAAGAGAGAGACATCAACCAGCGCTTTGGCAAGCAATGACTTGGACAGAAACGCTAGTATTAATTTTAGGTGGCTTTGTTATGGCGGTGTGGAGATGAGGTTGTACTACGATGGCCGATGCTGGATGATTATCTTGTACGCATTCGAATGGTGCGGCAACGGATGTGCTCATCAACTGAGTCGTTGTGATGAAAGGAAGTGGAGAGAAAGCTTTGAACTAATGGTTTGAAAGGAAAGTCTACAACTGAAGCGAAGGGGTACCTCTGGTGGCACTTAACTGAAACTGAATTAAAAATGAAAATTGTTTTTCGATACTGTTTTTCAGGACACTCGCTATGCAAAAGAGCATGATAAGTCGTAATCAATATGTTTTTACTTTGTTTTAGGAATGAATGACATAGACTCGAACTCGTATTTCCCAATTTCAGAGGCAAAAGTTTCATTACCACGATAGGTGTAATCATTGGATCATCCCTTGAGAGAAACCTTGCACGAAACGTCGATATTTTGGTGTTGTCATATGTCCTTCGAGTGTACGGGATTTTACGAAAACATACATTACCTTCCTTTTAGTTTCTGTATAGGATTTTATTTAGACTCTAAAAGGACCATTTACTCAAAATAAAAGCTATTGTACCTGATTTTCTCGAAATGACGGGCTCGAATATCACCATTCATGAAAATTTTCAGTGTACATAGAACAGTAAAACCACATTATCGGGAAAAACGAATTTCGGAAGCAGCTCTCCGCACTTAAACCTTCTTTATAAGCTATTAATGTCCGTAGAGATGCGAATTGTTCACGGAACGTGCGGCCACAAATAAAATATTATTGCAAACATAGCACGCATCGTAGCGCCAGGATGGGGGCGGCAGGCATCGCTGTTACGAGGCAACTCACCTGCCCAGCTCGAGCTGAGCGCCCTCATGGCACTTAACTGGCGCCTGCAGAAGCCGTCCAATTTGTAATGGCTTAGCCTAATCGAAGTCTTTATTGGAGCGCCGGATGCATCTCCCCTCTTTCTTAAACGTGAAGCGGTTTTTTACCAGAATTCAATGGCTGCTCGAGGAATGAATGGTGAAATCTCGAAAATATAGCACTGGTATTAACTAGCGTCGGATCTAGCATCGACGTTTGCTTGAACTGTTCCGAAACATTTCTAAAAGAAGCAGGACATTGAGAAGCGAGTTTCCTCCTCGTAAAAATGATGTGAAGGCATGGAAAGAGCGAAGAACCATTGGAGTGTTTTTTCTTTGATTTTACATGAAATGTGGAAAACTTGAACGTTGTGCAGTTTTGGTGTAATAGCCGAGATGATGACATTCGAAAACGGAAATCCAGTCAATCATTATTATAAGATGACGATTTTTTGTCACCAGGCGCATTTGCCGTTATCTCACAAACAAATCGAACAAAATTCGGAGTCAAAAAACTTTGAGCCTCTCGTACGAAAGGATCAAGAAGCATAAAAATTTTCTCGTCAATCAGTAATAGTTGCTGGTTGAAGCACATGCAAATTTGAATGAGATATATTGAAGACCAAGCTTAAAATTTCGAAAACAATAGATTCGTTTATTCGGAAATTGAGTTTTGCTAAAGTAAAAAGTTGCAGCTCTCTATTATCGAAATGATCATTCAAAACTTCGGGAAATTTTATCCTGGCATTGGCTATTATAAATATTTTGTCACGGTCGCCATTGATCGCTTAAGACGTTTTGTGTATGTAGTCACAGGCTGCTCAACATGGTAAGTTCCACAACAATTTTGTAGGCATTCTGGTAATTACGGTGGGCAGCATTCTGGTAATTACGGTGGGCAGCATTCTGGTTATTACGGTGGGCAGCATTCTGGTTATTACGGTGAGCTTTTGTGGGAAATACTATATATGACATCATAATTATCACACAGAGTTCTTATGTCTTTCAATAGAGATAGTTTTTGGATCATATTCTTAGATTTTTGGGCCAATTTGTTATTGAAAGGCTTTAAAAGTCGTTAACTCTTTGCTAGCATTCCTAAATATAGGGTGATATATTTTGTGGTTGATGTATTTTGTGGCCATCGTTGTCTCAGGTGTTTGTTCTTCTTAATTTCATGCACTGTTATTGAGCTGCTTCACATGAAGGGCCGGGCTCGCAATTGAATTTGGCAATTGTTGAGTTTTAGCTGAGGCTTCATGTTCACGCATTTCCCTTTCCCTCCAAACTAAAAAAACACAGCTTCAGTGTAGCCGTCTAATGAGGAATGAATTAGATAATGAGAGACAGCAGTTTTCGAGGGGGCCTCGTCTGACTTACTGACTTAGTAATTAGTTCACGGGGGTTACATGCCCAACGGACCACACAAATGCACTCAGACGGCGTGGCCAATATTATTTTTCGAGACCGAGAGTTCTCTTTAACATTATTTAGTTGTGCATAATGATGCAAACTTTGCTCTACGTACATAACAACTTGTAGAATTTAGGTGTCCCAGCTGTTATCTCTATGGGTTTTGAAAGGAAGATATGACTTCTTATACGTCAGACCACAAAGAACACTTCATTCTCAAATTTATGATGAAGTATGCCTGAAAAAAATTATCTAGTCGGAAATGATACTGTAAAATTACTTTTTTACTGTTAAATAGTAAGAACGCACATTTCACGTAATTATTGTATGCAAAAAAGAAAACAACAAAATCGAATTTGGCTCATAATTTCCCACATACCGACAAATTGAGACAAATTTTGTTCTCAATAATCGCGGGACAGTCGCTGCCCTGTTACGGCAAAGAAAACTTTTTACGCCGCAAAATGATTCCACACAACGTTGTTGGACCATACAATTAAGAGGCCATTATCTTCCACTCAGAGGCTTAATTCAAGTACCGCCGAGCCCCAGAGAAATGCAATCCTCGTGCACGCTTGGGTTCCTAAAACAGCAGCAGTGGACCACCGCTCTGTTGCTGCTGACGAAGGCGCCGGTGTTACGGTCGACTGAGAGGAGTTATAATACTCGTGAGCTCGTGAAATGGGAAGATGCTCATTTCCATAGCAGCCCCAGTTGTTCATTTTGATGATCCGTGTCTAGAAAACGTCAGCTTGTGATTTGAACTGCACGCGAGCTAGTCAATGCTTCCGTACGCAGTGAAAAGTAAGCTGCAATGAGTGGCGGGTAGGAAATTTATCAGGACTATTATACTTCGAAATGAATCGTGTACCTTTTAAAGGTCAGCGTGGAGTTGAGTTCAAAATTCGGGGAAGTTTGTCCCTGAGTTCACCATAAAACAAAAGCGCATTTCTCGAACGATGAATCGGTCAAGAATCGGTTGTAAAATGTAACACATTTGAGACACACCAAAATCACGAAGCCGAACTTCCTCTTCGCTGTCAGGAATTCAACTTAAGATTCGCGAGGCCGTCTGAAAACCATTGTATCAAGCAGAACTGGTAACGTACAACTGTGCGTTCTGTCATGGTAGGAAAATTTAGTAGTTTAGACCTTAAAAGCGTGGTCTGTACCCGTAATTTTTCAAGTGGAAACTTGCTTTCTTTTGCATACAGGATAGAAAGTAGCCTCATGGATTGAACTGCCGTGACCAAACTTCTTTTCGAAATTTTTCAATCCCACAGAATTGTTCCATTTCGCTGCGTGCCATGACTTTTGGAAAGTTTGTAATCATTTTAATATGATAGCTATCTAATTATTTTTTCAATGATAATAGAAGAGCTTCCTGTGGGGATCAATTTTGCGGAGAGGACAGCACAAATAAATCCCGATGTAATGAATCCAGTTTCAATACGAGATTTGTCATAAATGAAAATTTGCCAGTTAGAATATTCAGTAAAAAATTCATGACAAAAAATACATCAACATAAAATTAGGAAAATAAAGTTTTTCCTAGTTTTATTTTAGAAAATTTTATAATTACACATTTTCCAGGCTATTGGGACGGACATGACCGTGTTCTGTGTGGTGTCCATAATTTTCTAGGATTTTCAACGGTTTTCTTCGTCTTTTCCTATCGTGGGCCTCGTCAGGGATTCGTAAATATATATGTAGTGATGGTACATTGTGAATTAAATATGCCGTTCATTTTTTATATCGATCGTTGCGGTTAATTTTATGGTAAACCCATAAACGGGACACTTGATTAGTTCGATGAACTCCGGATGAACTCTGCTAATCTTTATTTGACGTCATTTTGTGTGAAAAATTCAAAATAACTTTAACTTTCACTGTTATTAATTTTTTAAAAGCTTTATTGTGGATCAAATGAGAATAAAACGCACAAATCTACAATTAATTTGGCTTTACTTAGATCCGATTTTCTAAACAATTTTTGAACATCGAGAGAGTAGGAAAGACTTCTGTAAACGTTCGAGATTAAATAATGGTCAGTTGCCGAAAATTCACGGTAGATTTTCGATCATCTAAGGACGCGCGCTTGCATCTTTACGCATGGATTGCGCGCCCTCGATCTAGATTTTGCAACACGACTGTAAAATGAGTACAAGAATTGACGAGAAAAATTCCCAACTTCCTGCAGGTCGCGCGCAAAAATGTAAAAGGTGGTGCACGCTTTTTCGTCATGCTGCTCGAAATCTTTAACACTCAAAATTCTTTGCGGTAGACTGGCGAAAAGATTGAAGCTCAATTCGAAGTGAGTTTTGTAACGTTTCACTGTAAAACTGTTATCTTTTTTAATGGCAAATTTAGAAAAGTACATTTTGCAGCAACGCAGGATTAAACGTAACTATATACAGTTAGAATCTAGTACAAATATATGCTTACTTTTTCGCCAGAGGGCCTTGTAAGTTCGTGATTTCTACCCAATCACGCAGTTCGATGCTTCATACATCGAATATATTTCGAATATTTCAGGAGTAAGATAAGGAGCTAATGGAAATCATGAAACTCTATTTTATTGTTTAGGAGGAACATGAAAACCCTATCTCAAAACTTTAACGGAAGCATTGACGTAAAATGATTACTAAACATACGCTAATAGAGTAGTTTGACGTGACTTTTAAAAGCTTATCAGAAGAGCTCATTTTCTGTTGCAGGCCACGCGTGCTTGGAAATGTTTCAACTGAGCTGGAGGTGTGGGTGCACAGCTCTTCTTAATAGTAAAATGATGTCACATGATTTTCTATTGGTTCTTGCAACGAAGTCTCTCAAGCTGATGGAGAATTTTTTGTGAATATAATGCTGGAATAAAGCAAGGTCATCATGTTCAAAAAAAGTTCACTGAGCGTGAGGAATAATTAAAGTACATAAAAAAGCCCTTGTAATTGCAAGGGCTATTCTGTATAACTAGGACGATGTTGAACAATTATTTGACAGCCTTGCAAGATGACTTTATACCTCATCGCCTCAGCCTTCAAAGCTCTGAATCAATGGGTACAACTGACGACGAAATTAAAAGTAAAATTAAAGTAAGAGCTTTGTTTCATCAATACTTTGCAGATAGAAGCTGTAACTTGACCGAATCAAAGGATCGAGGTCAAATAAGTTGTTAAAGTTGAAAACGTTTTTTAGACACTGCAAAATTTCATAAACAGAAATCGCAAAATGAGGCTTTTAACAAGTATTTGAAGAAGAACTCAGCTATACATGTATGTCCTGTTTTCTGTAGTCGAACTTTTTATATATGTTAGTGGGGATGTTTACTAATTGGTAGAAAGCCAAATGCTATTATTTTGAAATTCTAATTTAAAAAGGATTATCTTTATGATTTACTAGCTCAATTAATTTCATTGTTGTCCTGTGAAGTTAAATTTCAAACTCATGGTATCCATTTGTGAATATCTTGCAAACACTACAAAGACCCAAGTTCAAAAGTTATTGCCGAACCATGTGAACTAATGAGCTAATTCAACTCAACTAAATGTATCAGGTTGTTCAGAACGGTCTCTTATAGCTCTCATTGTGCTCTGGATCTTTGTACAAGTTTCAATGCTCATTGCAGCGAGTTGCACACTCTCATCGTACGTCTTTTTATGGTAGCGTATGCAGGCAGAAGTTATAGCTCGAATGTCATATTTTGGTCTAAGCATTCCAGACAGGATTTCATTAAAATAGGCCGTGTACTGTTTTTCTTTGCATAATTCGTTTCTAACTCAGACTATCTAAATCATTTTTTTGCAACTATAACACAGCGCTCCAAAACTTAGTTTTGTTACATTTCAGAAAAATTTGTGATTATACTTCCGAGATAAATTCGTAAAATAATTATTGATTGATAGGTTTTACAGTAGTTGAAAACTTTTAATTTTTTACTCATTTCGAGTATTTGATTTTCCTGGAATCTGGATATTTGGTACTAGACTAGATGTTCGTAAGCGATATTGCTTAATATGAAAGGCATATGAAATCTTGAAAACCATAGAAATATTTATCTGTTTTTCTGAAATCAATTGGAATCCATGCAGAAGCTCATATTACTATTAACTGTGATTATTTCTATCACGTTTGCTTTAGTAGATGGATACAGTAGTTACTAAAACTGTGAGTATTTTCAGTTGATGAATGAACTTCAGAGAAGATATGAGTCGAGTAAGTGTGGCCCTGAAAATGACAAGAATAAAGAATTCGGTTATCTATATTGGCTCATAGTATTTTGTTTGTTTCACACTCCCGCTATAGCATGGTAACGAGTTACCATGATCATTTACCTCATGTTACACTAAAATTCTACTAGTTCTACATCTCGTGGCATCATTTTCCCCCCGAGGACAACTTGGTGGTGAGGGATGGTGGGGGGTTAGTGTTTTACGAACCTAACTGGCGTCTTTGATTGTATTTACACAATCGTAACTCCCATCCTCAGATTTCAAATCAACGGAACATTAACGTCAACAACAATCTCTCCCCCGAATCTGTCCATAAATGAGATTTTCAAATGTAAAGGGGAGAGCAGAGAAAGCGCATATTTTTGAAATTGATAGCACTCGATTGGTGATGTTGGACGTCAGCCAGCGAACCGCGCAGATGATGTAGTTTTAGCAGCAATGGAACCCAAAGCTCCTTGGATGTCTCTTTGTCATATTTTTCTACGGGGATATCTGAAATTAAGAGAGTGAAGGACCTATAACCACACGCGATCGCAGAGCTGAAAATTTTCACTCGTTCAGAAATTCCAATTATGCCACAAGAAATGTTGAAGAAAGCGAAGTAGAACTACGAGAAGATGCTACGGTAGTGTGCCCGGCGAAAAAAAACCGTCTTTTAACTGATATTATTTTCACTACGTAGTATTTGTGAAGTAAATTAAAAGCTTAAAAATATATTTTTTTTCTGTAAGTAAGAAAGACGAACAACAAAATTGTTATTCTTTTATAAAGCGTACATTTTTTTATGCTCCACCCTGTATACGATCATTTTAATTTTAATTTTAATAAATAGATCAGTTTTTAAGTAGACAGTTCTCATAGATATGGAACACGTAGAAAGTCTCGATAACGACTGATAGAACGAGAAGAATTGAACATGCGTAGGGTGGTATTTTCTGCATATTCGTTCGGAAAAACATGGGGAACCAATGTCGAAGGGGATCTCGTGCAAATTCAAAAGAAGTAATTCATAACAAACGTGCTGAAGCATGTGATAAAGATGGGCTCTCAAGATAGAGTCCTGAAAACTCCCTTGGATGAATTACGATTGCATAAATCAAAAATATCGACAAAGAAATCGTCAGCGTAGTCTTTCATCATTCTTTTATTTGTACGTGTTTAAAGAAAAGGAATAAAGGTTGGCAATAAATCTTTCATATTAAAACAAAATAAAAATTCTGGAGAAACATCAGAGAGCAGACAACTCATCCCGAAAACTTTGTAGTCCTGCAAATTTTGCTCACGCATTTGTAACTGGATAGCAGTTAAATAGTGGAATGTTAATTGACTCTTTAAAACGTATTTCATTTACTAGATAGAAAATGCAGTGAATTTTCCCACACACCAATACAGAATCAAAATAGTTCATACGGCAAGTCTAGTAATATTTAGGGTAAAATATGAATATCTTAATAGTCAGGACGAGCCTAGTCGAATGAAAATGTATACGTGCGACATGCCAATTGTTGTCGAAGAAAGATATGGGTATATACGACTGCTATATTATGAAATATTTTGACAAATATGATGTGAATATTATTCGAAATGTACCTAAAGTCCGAGTTCTGAACGAATAGGTAGCCTTTACTTCTGTTGATGGGCACGGGAAGTGCAAAGGATGGCGCAAAATGCAAGAATGATGTCAAATGCAGTTTAACAACAACTACAAAAACGTAAAGGAATGAAAGAATGATCTGTAGAGGGATAATAAAACGAATGATGAAAATTAGGAGGAAGCAATGGTGTGGACAGAAATAATAAGGCTGGAACAGGGAAACATACGTGTGATCAAATTAGGAAGATGATTATTTTTTGGGAGGCCAGAAAATTGGAAGCGCGTGTGACAATTTAAATATTTGACGAAAAGCAACTTCAGAAACAACTTAAAGGACTTTGCGCTGGACGTTGACCACACTCTCACGAGTAAAGAACTCTCGGTCGTAGAATAAACACATAAATTCCGAAAATGTCAGAGGTAAGTGGGGTCTGTGTTTCTTGAAAGAAATTACTTTATAGAAAGGTCATCGAAAGTGGTCGAGGGCTTAACCGCAAGAATTTCTCAACAAACTGGGAAAGAAAACAAAATTCATCAGAGAGCTGTAGGCGGGACTTTGGACACTTGAGCATAACACAAGGGAGTTACAATTGGTTAAACTGGGCGTGACTCGGAAGTAGATCCCTTCTTCTGTAGGTCAATGGATGCACTCATATATTCATGAAAGAGATACGAAGCGACCTCTCAAAGTAATGACGAACCACTGTGTTCCGTCACATGCGTGCTTGGCACGTGTCAGCCAGTGCATATTATAACGTGAACTTTAATAAAGCGCGATAATGTCAGATGGATAATTAGTTGTCCTGTGCTTTCTGAGTATAATCCTGACTGATCTTTGTGTTTAAAGTTTTCTTAACTTAAATCCAATGCTCGGATATTTTGATGCGTTATTCGCAAATAGATGGCATCACAGCTTAGTCTTACATAAAAAATATTGTACATTTGAAATCGAGTATGTTGAGTTTAGTTCTAAGGAGCTTCCGACAGCTGTCAACAGAGATATAATTAATCAGGCTCAAAGCGTATCCAACATGTTGATCCAACATAATTATTCATTCGTTATTAGGGTCACATTTAGGAATGCACTTAATATGGTATCCTGTTGATTGCACGTATGCTATGACTACTGCTGTTATATTGCGCTTTTGGAAATGTTACACTCAAGCATAATGAGGTTCAGGCATACATGGATGGTTATAATATAATGAGCTCCATAATGAGCTCCATAATGAGCTCCATAATGAGCTCCATATTGAGCTCCAGGCATACATGGATGGTTATCGGCAGGATACGCAGAAAGAGGTGATGGATACCGAGTGTAATATTCAGTATATATCTCGAGGGTGTCGTGTCATTTATCATTATGTTTTGCAAACGTTCATAGCATTTCTTTATTTTCGATGTGAGGGGAAAATTGTCATTGTCATCTGAGAGAGCAATGGTGATAAGAATTAGTTCAACGACCCAGTAGTGTAAGTATTTCTGTATTATGTTTCATCACTTTGGTTAGAGTATTCAAGTTTCAATTCAAGTCCAACCAGACTGAATTATTTTTCAACAGAATATGAAACTAATTGACAATTTATTGCGATAAAATTTCCTGAACGTTAGGTTTTGCTCCACTGTTTAAGTATGCAAATTTGGAAGCCTGCCATATCTATTCTATCAGTTGGCCGAAAGCAGATACAAAAACTTATTTGATTTTTTTTATTCTCTAACAAAGCTTCAATTTCCTGGGACACCCACGTCAGTTTTACCCGTTAACTTTGGAAACCGCGTAACTTCTAAATACATACAACACTTCTTAATGAACTGCAGATGAAACACTGAACATCTGAAAACAATATGCCAATAAATCCTGAGCACAGGTGTTCACTGATTTGGGCTGCAATTCAAGAAAAATTCCAACTGATTTATATTTGAATGAAGTGGCTTTGTACGTGGTTGCTTTATTGGAAAATATATATTGTTGAAAATACGTCTCCTGAAGATCACGTCCAAAGGAACGTCTCAAAAAAATAAGTTTTCTTTTAACAATTTCGCTTTGAATTACAAAACAGGGAATTACATTATTGTACTTCATATTACGAAACCATAATCTTTGGAACTCGACATGGCATCTCAAACGAACTTTTTACAGTTCTTAATGCCCTGGGATTGGCCACTCCTCATTGACATGAGAATGCTCACTCGCGTGAGGACGCGTGCAATGGTCCTATTTTGGACCTTTCATTAGCGAAGCCAATTCGCAAGAGAGCAAAATTATTCTTCACGAGTTATTTATTGCACTCAGGCAAGGACAGCGATTCTCCACCCTGGAGAGACAGGGTTCATTATCACAGCACAATGATTCTTGAGGACCATTGTGCGCAGAGCGTAAATAACATCGAGGTTTTGATACAAGCTACAAAATGAGCGCGTAAATGCGATACTTTTTGTCTCAAGCCATTTGAATTTGTAAACTGAAGACGTAGAGTAAAAACCAAATTTTAACCAAGATCATGATGCAATGGATAAAAAAGTAAGACTCTTCTTCAAAATTAATTAATTCCTTGGGCGTTGGTATATGAACGGATTTAAGCAAACGCGTTTTTCACTCTTAAATGTGGTCTGGAAATTCTTTTCTGGAAAATCATTCCGGCAGTGGTGGGAATCCGCTTTGACTGCTGCTACGGCCAAGTCCTCCGACGGCTGTCACCACTCGTAGGACCAGAAAAAATCGACCGTGGCACACATGGACTGCATGAAACAAAAGTTTTCTTGGTAAGAGCTGGCGACTCGTTCCTGGCCTGGTGGTCGTTGAACACGAAGCAGGCGTGGGGGTCTGCGCATCGTCATGATAGAGCTTCCAACGTGCGGCAATGATTGGCCTCACTTTTCTCATTGTGCAAATCCTTGCGAGTGATGGAGTATACGGTCATTTTTGTAATTCCTTTCTATTCTGCCTGAATAATTCAAACGGTTACTCACCGGTCTGAGTTCAACACATCACGCACACGTAGAACTTTGTCCTAGTTTTTGCTCGCGGATGGGCGCCATGTGTGGGGTTCATCTTCCATACTCTCTCGACCGTCTTTAAAGCACTGGTGCTGTCTGAAAACAAGAGCTTCTGAATGTCTTTCATTTCTGAGCATATCTCGTGTCATGTTCAATGTCTCTGTAGTTGATTATCCGAGACCCACATAGAATTAAATGTCGTAGCACTGTTCAATAGAACGTTTAATTTTGAAGTTTCAACCGAGCGTGCAGACAAGGTTTCTTCACTAAGACGACGGTGAAAACCCTTCGGAAGCGCGAGGCATGCCACGCTTTTTTAATTTCGAACCGAAATTCCCTTATGGAACAGGTAAGGGAAGAGCGAGCGCTGTACGATAAACAGCTGCGACAGATAAATGTACAGGATGTCCATAAAGTCTCTTTACCATTTCAAAAATTTATTACAATTGCAATAGACAGGATATTTTATTCATATTTGCTCTATTGAATTCAGCGTTTAATAAAGTATTTTACCTCATTTGATAGATTTCTACTTGGCCACTATTAGTTTCACGAAGCACATGAAGTCGGTACTCGATTTCTTGCCTTGTACGTTGTAGCATCGCCTCATCAATTGCGGCAATGGCATCAGTAACCCTCGGCTTTAGGACAGTAATGTCCCGTATCTTTGTTCGATACGGGACATTAAGATACAGTTCTGTAGTTTCGCTGAGTCTGCCTATTCAATTTTGTTTAAATGAACCATGCGACACATTGCGCCTTCTTTAGAGGGGTAGTCATTTTTTAGGGGTTCATTCAACATCACAAGCAGGATCCTTGAAGCACAAAAATTAAAAATGTGATTGAAACTTTAATAAACCCTGAATACAATAGAACAAATCTGAGTAAAATGGTAAAGAGACTTTATGGACACCCTGTAGGTTTTAATACTTCTTGTACAAACCCTGAAATACCTTAGAAGTTATGCCAGCACTTTGCTATCATCAACCGTAAAAAGTTTAGAATATTTTGAAAATCAGTTGATAAAATTTGTATCCCTCACGATAGAATCATCGTATTGCGATAATACGCTCTGAGTGACCAAAAATGGCGTTGATTCTGATTAGTTATTGGACCTTCCAAATTACAGCTACCCTTGACACGTAGCGATTATACAGTTTTGCAACGACCCTGTGTTTCTGTTCACAACTTTTCTAGCTGTTGACTCGTATTTTAAAACGTTGGTGGAAGATGCTTTGAGGAATGCACTTTCCTCTTCAAGCATTAACCATAAATTTACGGTTGATTTTAAACGTGGATATTATCAGGGCCATTTCATGCGATTAATAGATCCCTCATATTCAGTGAATAAAATTTGAATGCTATGATCGAACACTGTCACCCTGAAAAATTCGATCACCTTCAGGAACTGAGATTCTATAGAGGAGTAGACGGTAAATGCTCTACCAGCTGAAGTTCCACCTTGGTAGAACAAATCTATTTGAATTCTGTATTTCTTAAATACTCCTACCAGCAATCTATTGCAAAACAGCGTAGAACCTGTATTGATTTACGATGTTCGGCATTTATTTTACAGATTGTTCGAGTGAGGCGACAAAAGTTTTTGCCATGAATTTCGAAGCTGAGCTTTAAATTTTCTAGCTTAGCGCGCCACTATCTTTGGCGGCTGCTGTTTGTTTTGATGGCATCGTCTTCAGATGAAAGGGTCTCGTCACGCTCGGAAAAGCAGACTCGCAGCCATTCTTCCTCATTTATTTGCACCCGACGGTAAAATCTGCTTGCGCAAGGAAGGCCTTACAATGGAAGTGGACTGAGTAGCGAATAAAGGAAGTGGACTGAAACGCAAACATAGCTTGTCGATCGCGAGAGAGCGGAACGGTTAAAAAACTGGACATCGATGTATCTGGGAGCAGTGCTTGGGAAATTTTACGATGGAGACCAGGGGTGGGTGGGGCTTGTGACAGACAGCTTGCACTTCATCCGCTGGCTCTGGTTTGACTTGCAACATTAGTATTCAGGCTTTTGTAGGGCAAGGTGAACCAACCAGTCAGAATTGGGGCAAGTGTTGTGCAACTTGGATCAATGTTGCAAATGGCACTGGGTTGAACCTGGATTTTAACTGTTAAGAGAGCCATGAAAATATGGTCGATTTTTGAAAATTTTGACACGCATTTACCGAGTTTGTGGACAAAGTCCTGTACATCTGGAACGCTTTCCGATGCGACGGAAAGAAATATTTTAAGTAACTTAATTTAATCCCGAAATCATCATTGGATATAAGGTAATCGTAAATGAAATGATGCTCGTGGGAAAGTAACATTACAGCAAGTGCAGTAAGTGCTAAACTTCATTGAAAGTAAGAAATTTAGACATAGTGTCTTTTCTCATAATGGGACACCATGCTGTGCAATGTATCCCGGATATTCATAAGATAACAATGGTGCTTTTATCTCATTCAACCATGTGATTAAGTAGCTTATCCATTGTTATCCAATCAACGCTATAAGGTTTTAACAGTTTTTAGGAGCTGATCACGAGCTAAGCATGGCTCACATTGATTCCTACATAGATTCTTCAGGCTTTCTAAAAAATGTTCTCCAGTTGATGGAACTCGGATTTTCCGGGTATTTTGACGTGTTGCAGCTATAGCTCGATAGTGGTAGCTTAATTATTGTAGTTTAACAAAGGCCGCTAGTGCACCAATCTATTTTACGCGCTGGAAGACATTTCAGTGATTCGAAATATCATGTTTTTTGCCCCGCATTCTGAACACGAGCGGTCGAAAGGTTTGCATCGCTCTCACAGTTTGCGACGTGCCAGTAGACCATCTCCCGCCCCTTAGGTGCGACTCTTCACGCTTCGACGATTTGCTGGAGGCCGGCCGTGGTCGTCGACGCAAGCGCAAGGGGAAAAGGTGTCTTTTAAAATGGATGGATGATGAGTGGCCACATCAAAGGGTCATCGATATTCATGCAACATCATTCCAAAAGAACTTTGCTATAAAACATTTGTGGATCTCTTTTGCGTGTCTATGGGCAGCGCAATAGGGGATCTAACATTAATTCAGGTTATTGTTTCACTAGTTTATTTACGCTGGAGCTTTTCAAATCCCGTTATTCAGTATTTTCATCTTCGATTTCACGAATTTCACTTATTCGTGAAAAAAATCTTTCTTATTCAACATGAAGTAAGTTATGCAAACATTCTACATAAATAATAAATAATATATCAAGTAATTTTTATAAATCTTCTAAGAATTTACATCGACAGAAGCTGTCACCCGTTCAGTACGCATGCACCGAAAAGTGCTATTCATAAATAATTTATTACGTAATTTCATATATGTTACTCAAAATTGGATTAAAAAATTTTAGTTCAGCATACACTAATACACTGTCTTCATGAACTCAACATTGATTTCTGCGCTCTCTACCTAGTCCAAATTTTCAGCCTATTTTGAATTCACTGCTTATAATTTTAATATAATCTCATCAAATAATGCTGAACTAAGCAAATTTCATTCATTCGCCAAAAAACCCATAGCTTCATAGTCAATATGTCATTTTGAACACTTGGAATGACAAAATTCGTGCATGTGCTGCTATAAAATGGACGGAAAGCTGTGGATGGTTATTACTTAAATTATTCGTAATGTGGACTGAATGCTAGCCAAACTAGTACATAACTGAACGAATATAAAGACTTAAAACAAGATTGCGACGACTGTTTTACAATCGTCCAAACATTTTGACAAGTCTCGTTACGCCGGGTGAGGCCGATGACAAATTCTTGGTCGACTGGGAAACGGAAGGCTGAAGGGTGCTGGAATTCCTGCCGGCAAGCCCAAGAGTAATGAACTCGTAATTTTGAAATCATGTTTCAGTACTCGTAGCTTGATGTAAAGGCTTACAGAACGTTCTTTGAGGAACTTTTGGAACGAGGAAGTTTTCAAAATCCATTTCAATATCACAGTTCTTAATGAATAATTTTACTTAACACCACGCGTTCCTCCTAAGAGTCATCCTAGCAAGTCATGCGAGAGGGTTGCTGAGCTTTATTGTAGCATTAAACACCAAGGAAACATCGTAGTACTAATACTTGCTTTTGCTGTATGAATATTACTCGCTGTCATTCCAAGTCATAGTTGAATACTTGATTGAAAGTATAATAATAGAGTGTACATGACGGTCGTACGTATTCGAAAAATTATTTCTTGATTTCAATTTACATTTCAAGTCAAACAACACATCGCTATTCCGATGAACGTGCTCAAAGCACTAACTACTAGAAGTTTGATAACTCACATTCATTTTTAATGAATTTGAAACGAATTTTGCTGTTATACTGCATAGATGGTAACGAACTACTGCAAGTTTCATTGTTAAAATACATGTCTTAGAACAACATTTTACCTCTTTTTTCTCTGAAGTATTTCTTTGATACTTTCAATTTTGTATAATATTTGTTAATGGCTATTCAAATTTTGTATTCTATATTTTTTGGGAAATTTGCAATAAGGAGAAGACAGCTGAAAACGCCCAATTAAGAAAGTTATAACTCCTGTGTTTGTCTTTTCCATACCTTGTAAATTTCCTCTTTAAAAATTTTGTCAGCATTTCTTCATGAGCGCTGATTTGTTACGAAAAAAATATGTGCCTAACCTGTACAGGATTGCCTGATTCGCGCGTGCACTAAAATTGTGATGTCTGTGACCCGCAGTTTTGAGGGTTCGTCCCGTCGAAATTAATTCATAATTTACCTTTGCAAAACAACGCGTTCGACGGTTACTTTCGCAGCAGGATGAATTGGAAACTTTCTGCTTCCATTTTGCTTATAATTTTAACTCACGCTGATACTGATCTACCTAGATAATACATGTAGTTCCTTTAGCTTTTTCCTTTCTTGTTTGTAATTCAATGCAAATGAACCACAGATAAATGGAAGCTTTATGATTTGTTCAACTCTGTGACTTTTATTGCAAATCGAGACTGATGTATACTCAATTACTGTGCTAACAATGCTCACCTCCTGAGAAAGCATCCACAAATTATAATTCATAAAAATCTGTCTTCACAGTGCAGTGATTACTCCAACTGCTATTGATAATAAACGTAAATTTCAATGTGCTACTATAAAAAGTGGCTAAATTGTTACTCAGATATTTTGTCATTGAAGTTATTGCCAAAAATTTTATCGGTAGGATGAAAATTCTAAATTTCTGGACAGGGACTGTAGCCTTACATTTTTCAGGATGCCTGGAAAATGTTAATGCTGCTTTGGACGCCGACAAAAGATGCTTTTAAGATTCATTCTTTTACGAAACTTTTCGACCTCATAGACCAGGACTACAGAATCAACTTTTCCCACTTGCAGTTGTACTTTAGGTTTGCAGTTCGCACTGATCTAGTCATTTTCTCTCAAATCTACTTTTTAAGTGGATTTTATGAGGTGCTAAATGGGCCAGTCCAAGTTTAAGTTTTCTCGATTACTTTCTGGACAGTCCGACTTTGATCTATTGAGAGCAGCGCCTGCTTGAACTTTTTCTCGCTTCTTTTTTTCAGGAGAGTTTGGCTTTGAGCTACTCTGGTTGAGTCATTCAAGTTCCACTCAGTCCTAATCAGAACAGTACGAATATATACATAGACATGCAAGGCCTATGTCTGTTGTCGGTGTCACAGAAAGGCTCTCGTATCGACAAATGGCAGTAAGAAACTATCCAAACTTCGTACGCTGCAGGACTTTTTGGATACATGAGGTCTATGCATCGTATTAATTTCAGTGGCCTGTATTTAGCTGTCTCTCGCTCATAGGGTCCCAAGAGATATAATATTAGCAAGGTAATGATTAACCTCTGACGTTTATGTTCTTTTTCCTTCTTGAGGTGAAGTAAACAAAGAATATGCACAGGTGGAGGAAACTTCATCCTTGCCTTGAATTTCTTACAGAAAGTTTTCGTCCTGAAAACAATCATTCCTAAAACAAATTTCAATTCGGGAAATTCGCACGCACAGGTTACTAAACTACACCGTCTTCTCATTTCCTCTTTACACTCGTTTGTCTGCGTGAAGTTTGTTCGTAGAAAACTAAGAGAACATAGCGGGGTCTCAGTTCTCCTCCGACTGAACACTTTTCCCACCTTTTTAATTGTTTGACCACTGAAGAGAGAGACAGTGTCGTCCCCAGACACGGGACCGCTAGTGCCCGTCTCCGCCCAGGGGCCTAGGCTGACTCTGGAGTCCCGCTTTCTGTCGAGAACAAATAAAATTAGAGCACCCTTCAGGGTCAGCCTCGAAAAAATACTGGAAATACAGGAAAGTTTGAGGAGATGCATGAATTCGTCGGAATTGTTGGTTTAGAAATGGCATGCCAGGCCAGATGTGGGGAGAAGTACAAACGAGAATTATTTACTCCTATTGTGAATTTTGGTCGGAAATGAAGGTGTGACGATAAGAAATTTAAAATATATTTCATTTGGAATGTTTCAATTTTCTGTCTTCTCTACAAGAAAATTGCGTAAAATACCTTCTAAATATTTTTCTTAGGGCGTATTTCAAGTAACTATTATTTAAATGATTATTTCCCGCAGAAAAAAAATAGAGTTTGAAATTTTAGGAGTGTTCTAACTTTGCGTGCTGCTGAAACAAAGAGAGTCAAAAGCTTAGAATACGAATCTAATGACAGTAATTTGTCAGTATTAACATCTCAGAAATATGAAAAATACAAACAACGTTTACTTATGAGCAAGATATACGTACGAGCAGTCAGTATGGGCAAGAATGATATGTCTTACGTCTGAGAGCAAACACAACACTGTTAAAAAAATATATTCTTATTTCATGACACTTTTAACCACAATGAAAATGTGCGTCGTTGAAGAACCACTTCGAGTCCGCAAAGTATTCACTCTGTTATTTGAAAATTTGGCTCACGGGTCAGTCGTGTCCCTCTAGATACTTTCTACGCACGCGCCTGGATGCGCTCCTTGCGTACCTTCCAGATGCCAATATATCGTTTTTGTTCGGTGCAGGCATTAGCGGCTGCTCGAATACATATGTTTATATATATATAGAGAGAGAGAACACTATAAAATTTTGCTGATCAGGGCTGCGCGAATACATATATATATATAGAGAGAGAACACTATGACATTTTGCTGATCAGGTATCGAACTGGGGCGCAGTGAATGCCGTACGATGTTCAATGTTCAACTAGGTCGCATACGTTACTTCGGGGTGATGCCGGTGCTCAGATAGCAACTAGTGTCGCTTTGAAAAAATCCCTTGTCTATATGACTGACGTCTAGCGACTTATAAACTAATTAAAAAACTGAAGAAGAATCGTGTTGATTTCTTAAATACTGAATGATGGAATTCGCATTCAAATTAGAAACGGTGATACATGTCAGTTCAAATTACATCTTCTATACGAGTTTTTTTACTATCTCTGATTTCAAAATTAAAATAAAATCCCTCGTGATGACTTAAAATCTAAAAGGGCATTTGGAAGTAGCAGTGGTAGCAAGAGTGTTTCTTCAGCAGGAAGGAACGCAACGCGGTGAACAATTCTGAAAATATGTCACGATGTCCAGCTTGAGAACATTTTGCGTAAGCAGAGGAGCAACTGAAGCATTGTAATTAAACAAAGCTTCTGCGAGATGATCATTGGAGGGGCCGCCACTTATTACTTTTCAGTTATCCATTAGTGAAACAGGTCGGCCTCAAATGATCGCAAAGTAATCGAGTTTATTCGCATGAACTTTGACAGCTGAATCCTCATTTCATATTTTCTTTCTATCTTTCCCTGTCTATGACGAATAATGGCTTCTAAATTTATTTTCCGATACCATTTGAAACGTGCGATAACCAGAAGTCCTTTTCAAGAAATGCAGATCTCTGTAAGTGTCAGAGTGATGCTGCTGTGTTCACTTCGAGCTCACTTATTTCTAGCGCTGTCGAACTCCGACTAAAAATCCCATTACTTCAATCGTAAAAGCGCGGACGATAATGCTGTGAGCTGCCGAGTTCAGCTCCTTCTCGATGCGTGTCTGCAGTGAAGGCCGTGACGTGGCTGTAGGGCAGAGATCGGTTAACAAGGGATTTAAACGGTGTTTTTATGTGCTGAGGGAGGGGCAACGGGTCATCCAGGGCTCTATTTACTGCGAATGTGTCTAACCTTCAGACTGGTTAGCTCCGGAATGTGACTGCGAGGTGGAAGAACAAAGTGGGTGTGTGTGTTGGGGAAAACGAGCTCTGTTTGTGATGTGAATCGTCCATGTAATATGGTGTGCGTCATGTTTGTCCTATTGAAAATTCTTGTCTGTTCTAGCAACTCACCGAGACCATCGTTTTAGCGATTGTTGGAGTGTTCTTTGGAACTCGTTTTCTGAGATGGCCAGCAGCTGCCTTAGTGAATTCTCCTCGGTCTCATCTACACTTGGAAACGACGTTTTTTCAAGATATTTTTCAGCTTGCAGGGCAAAAAAAAGTGAGGCCTCATTTATTTTCAGGCAGCCAAAGCTTTACTGAAACTTGAAGTGTGATCTATGTCGAAAACCTTAGAAGAGCGCGATGGAATGTAGGAAGGTTGGGAAAAGATGGCCGTTTCTTTGTAGGCAATAGATTATCGAACAATGAAACACATTCAAGTGATGAGGTGCGTCATACTGGTATAAACCAAATGCATATTACATAAGTGCTAATTTGTTGGGGAAAAACTCTGCAATACGACGCGTTCTAACACCAGCTTCTTTAGTAACTTTTCGCTCTGCTAACCGATGATTTGCATCAGTCATACTAGTGATGACCTCGATTTATTTGTTGGTTGAGGTTGATTGTAGTCCCCATTTTGAATATCTTTAATAGGTGTTCTGCCTTATTTAAGAAGCTTAAATCACTTCCAGTTTTGTGATTGATTTATGTAAGCCTCTTCAGCAGCAGCAAAGCCGCGCTCTATTAGGTCTCCAACTTAGTTTCCGAACTTGATCTATTAAAAGAAAGGAAAGTTTTCCCACGGGAAACTTAATATTTTGGGTCCATCTTGCCCAGAATTTCCTTGCGAACCATGTATTATTTGCACTTGCTTGTCCAGCAATGCAATGCTTGTCCAAATTTTCCATTTTTTTGGCTAGAGTTCGGAAACTTAGTTGGAGACCTAATTGTTAACGTTTCGACGGCCTTAAAGCAAAATTTCACTCTCACCCGCCTCATTCCGAATGTCCTTTCATCTTCCCCTCGTACGGGGATTGACAGCTTGCGTTACCCCAAATCCCTCGGCGGCCGAGTCTTCAAAACAGCAAAACGCCCAAGTGCCGTCGTCGCGAAAGCTTGTCACTAAGTGACGAGATTTGTTGAAGGTCTGTCAGTGCTCTGTGGTTCGTGAAGTTCACAAAACATAATTTTTTCTGAACAAGTTTCGTAACTCTTTACTTATTGCAAAATTTTGCTTCTGATTCACGGGTTACTTCCTAGTCTTCATGTGACACACTTATTTCTAATTTTCGGATATATTATAGTGATTACATAATAACTATAGTTTATATCAAAGTGTTGTACTTTTGCATAGTCAATTGTTTTATGATCAACGAATTCATATTCAAATCCTTGAAAGACTTATAAAAGTTTAATTTTTTCATGTTTGATGACTGTTTTTTCGTCAGCTCGAGTGTCTGGTACTGCAGCTGCCATTAGGATCAACATTCTCCGATGTTTTTAGGTGCAATTGCAATAAAAATTGATTACGTATATAAATGACCAATTGAATTTAAACCTTTTTTCAGCATACGATACACTGAAGATCCTGTTTGCTCCTTATAAAACAAATTCATGCAACTCAAATTCATATGAAAATGGTAAAGGGTTTCGGAGAAATACTTAATATATCCTATTTTTCATTTATTCTGATTGTTTTATCGGAAAAGAGGGTAATAAATTCCAATAGTTTATTCCTAGGAAGCTAAAAATTAAAGCTAGAGTTAAATCTTTCTAGTATTTAATTTGAATAGCATCGACATTTTTCAGAGCGTTTTTTTCTTTGTTAATTTTAACCCTAAGCTTGCTGCATTTGAGATCCTAGAACTATTTGTTTTTTGATTATAGTATCTAAGTCACGATGAATTGCCTGATTCAATTCGCAAATTAAGCAGTTTCTGTTCAGAAAATTCTATTGTATTTATCACCGGTACAACTACGCCCAATAATGAATTGTTCATGCATACCTCAGTTTTCAGATAATTTTGAAATGGAATTAAAATCGCTTAACTCAAAGTGCTTGGGCATAACTTTCGTTCATTATTTAGCCATTGCTTTTGTTTTGATCATGAAAAATACCTCATTGTTGCTATGTGTTCTCTATCACACATGAACAATTGTAATTGGGTACACTGTACATCGAAGTGCATTGGTTGTAGCATCCGTACATTGTGATGGGTGATCGTTGAACAAAAAGTAGTTAGTTTACTACCGTACAGGAGCAACAGCGCTCAGCGGCCTCATCTGGCTTTCCGTATTCAATTTTTCACAAGCGAGATTAACATTACTCATAACAACTTTTCGAATTTACGAATGGGTGATCCAGTTCTTACCGTATTCGTGTTTTAGAATGATCGTACTTTTTAAAAAAACACTCCAGCACTTGATGACACGCAAAGCTCCTTTCCATAATTCATTTCCAATCAGTCGGTTGAGCATAGCTAAATCCCTGTACGCAATTCAATATGGCGCTTTATGTTGGTTTCATCTTGTATAATGGGATTTAACGCTGGGCCGTGAATGATGAGGTCGCACAGACGTCTATTTTTTGTATAATTAACTTCTATGTAAACATTTTTTCTTCACGGTATTTTCCCGAATTTTGTCGGGCACTGTTTTAGGAGGCCGCTTTTATCAAACGAGTCGACGAGCTAGAATTATTGCATCCTCTGATGTCTTCAAGCTTCCAGCACAACGTAACTTCCCTACCTTTTTAGCATTTCAGAATCCTGTAGAAAAGCATTCTGTCTCACTCTTCCATCTCCTCCATGTAACTTATTTTTAATTTTTCGTTTTCGCATGGAACACGTACTCATATCTAACTCCTCCCACTTCCCATCAAAATAAGGCAGGATAAAGAAATAAATGCGTCAGTCTGACAGATATCAAACGGTGGCTCGCAGTACGCATTTGTAGCGGCCTGTCGGTTGTGCATCAGCCTTCCCATGTACTCCGAATCCAGAGGTCTAAAACACTTTCTTCGCCTAAAACTGACTTAAATCTATTTCACCCTCGGAATTATTTCTTGAGCTCGTTATATATTTCGAGAGTGTGAGCTTTTCTCTACAGGACTGCGGCCAACTCAGATGCCTTCATGGTTATATAGAGACATTGGACGTTAATAATTAAATGAAACGTCCTAGTATTGTGAATAATTTCAGATTGCATCTCATGTGAAACCTTTATCAGTCATTTTCTTCACCTACGCGTACTTGTTATCGAGCTTGTAACGTGGTTGTGTGTGTGCTGCTTCTGTTTTTTTTCTTTTTTCACACGACAAGAAAAAATAGCGATCTGTTTTAGTTGTACTACACATGAGCAAAACTTATTTGCTGTTGGGCTCGCGGACTGAAACAGCCTATCATTGCACAGTGTAGCATGAGCACGAACGTTCGTTGCACAACTTAGTAATATGCACTTACTTCGGAGTCTAACGTGAAACATGAATAGGCATGCCGCCAAAACGGAAACCTCTCCGCTGCCAAAAAATGTTTGCACTCACTCGTACTCGGAGCGGCCGACCGGTGCCAAGTTTGGTGAGATGTTGCTTTTGCGTGCTAGTTGTGGCACAGAATTAAGCAGTGTTTCTGTTTGCGTTAATTCATGACAGGGTGTTTTGTTGTTCTGTTGAACTCGAGTGAGTTTCATTCATTAATTTTATTTCTCTAGGTAAAATAGAATATTCTGACGAAAGATTAAAGATTTATTTCAGAGTAAATGACCATTGCCCCTGAGTTTGCTTACTGTTTATATCGTACTTACCGTATTTTTCTTTAATTTTAAACAAAAACAAAATTTTTCCGTGGAACTGCCGACTTCTTGCCCGCACTATATTTGCCAAGTGCTCCCATATTGCACTGGGAAGTTTCCCTAGCAACATCGGGTCCACGAACATTATTCTACGCACCATAATTCTATGCCGTTATGTGTCGTATGCACCAGAGTGAGTTACGAGAGAAGGAAGTTCAGGAAATTGATGTTTGGTGGTTCATTTTTACTGCACGTTGGAGGACAGAACTTAAACTTTTCGATCGAGAGCTGAGACTGCAATTTGTATCGCCTCCACTGATCATTTCGCTCGTCAAAATGAAAAACGAATCTCAGGAATGACTGTGCACATTCTGCTTCGGTCGTGTGACAATGGCACTGCGTCTGAATGACTAAACAGATGTCAACTTTGTGTTTTCAACACCGTAGTTTTGGTACAAGTAACTCTAAATAAAAACGGAGCGAAATTGGAACGATCATTGTTTTGGCCACCGCTTACAAATATTGAGGCAAGGATGCAAACACAAACTTTCTAAATTTTTAAAACCTTTCCCGACAAACACGAGTTAGGCTCTGAACATTTCTACAAGAGCGTACGACTGAGCCCCGAAGCCTCGTGATGTCGGTCTGACTTCAAGTCTGACTTCACTTCAAAGTCTTCAGGAACAACGCATGTCTTCCTCACGCGCAGCCAAAAAATCGACTTACTTCGGCGATGTCAAGAATTCCACCAGGACTTCATGAAGGCCTTATCGACGTTAATCGTGTTGGGGGGAACGCAGTAACTTATAAAGCATTTAGTGAAGATATCAGTGTAGAACTTTTTGTTCCTCGAATTCATTTTCCATCGAGGTGCATTGACTTTTATTCGTCAAAGTCGAAGTCATAATTCTATTTTCCTGATGGTTCCGATATTTTTCAAGACAAAACGGCCGCATCCACCGGTTACATGCAGCGTAAGATTAGTTCACGAATCATGAAGGAATCATTTTATTATATGGAATAGCCTCCAAAGTATCTTGATTTAAACCTTATCGAAAATTTGAAGGAACAGCTGAAAAGGAAGCTGCGAGCCTCAGCATCTCTTTTTTTCCGGTTGTTAGATGTTTCCAAGTGTTTGCTCGTACTTTGGACAAATAAATATTCGCTTAGATTGTTCACAAAATCTTGTAGCATCTATACCTGAAGAATTGAAAACTGCAATCAATCAAGAACTGAGCTGATTCATCAATTATTTTAATTGTGGGTCGGAAAATTTACGTACATTGAGGAAATTGTCTTATGTTTAGGTAAGAAGGAATTATGGAAGGAATGATTATGTAAGATTATGTAAAAAGGAATTTGGGATTCCTATATTAGCGCTATTATTTTTAAATCTGTGTTCCTCGTTAGTTATGGTTTGGAATTGATACGGTGTGGAGCTTAAGCAATTTGAGCGTTTACTCCTGATAAACCTGGGAGGGTGACGATGCTATTAGCATTATATTCTGCTCGAAAAAGAAAATAACTTTTATTTAAATATCTATAGCTGCTGCTGCACCTGACGATGACACAACCGGAAGGTTTCCAGGTCAATCAAAATTGAAAGAGGTATCGTTGATCGATACGCAAAGTATTGTTGAAATTGTATCTGCAGTTTACCTGTGGACTTATCTGATCCGTCATTAGTTTTATTAAAAACTGGGATTACCAGTAGTTTGCATGTATTTTAACTACTTAGCCTGAGCATGGATTCTTCATACATGGTTCTGATATTCTCAAATATATATTTTTTTCTGAAAGGCTCCCGGTGGAAAACCTTGACTTCAATTCAATCAACTCAAAGAATGTGGCACTCGGTGCCCCAAGGACATTTAATAACATCATTAAATGGCATCTTTTCATAACGAACTTTTAATTTTCCTAGCTGAAAATTCGAATCTGGAAGCTCATCTTGGGCTCAAATTCTGCTCATCAGAATGCAAAAAGAGCTCATCACGCTGCTCACTGGACAATGACATCGCTTCTCATCTGCTCTTTGGGTACCTGAGGGCTGAGGTGGCCGAGGGAACAGGTGAGGGGACGATGATCACACGAGGGCTGGGGTGCCCGAGGGAACAGGTGAGGGGACGATGATCACACGAGGGCTGGAGTGCGCGAGAGAACGGATAAGGTAAGACGATGATCCTCAAAGGACGTAAATTAACGTTATGAATGACTTTTTAGCTCCCCGTAATTTCAGGCAAAATGTGTTTCATGGAAGGTTTGCTGTGTTCCCAATTTCTAGAATGGGCAAGTACAACATACGAGTATGACAGAAGTCGGAATAATTTGCAACTTTTTATGAAGTTACCTTTCAAATGGCCGCTATAACATACTCCGTCAACTTCTTACTAGCATAGCATTTAGATGTTCTTCATGATGATACCATTTTTAACTATTTACTAGTTCGAATTATAACCTCGCACAAACAAAACATTTCAGTGTTTAATCACCGCTGCAAAATCATTTCAAGAACTTTGAAAAGACGTAATTAAGGGGCTCATGCCCCACTAATAAAATACTGGTTAGCAAATAAATCCAACAGTGGCATCGCTGTAGCACTAGCGGCCTGGAAAACCTTTCGACTGTTAAGTAAGCTTTCGAACTTGCACGATCAATCTTTGAGTTACGCATAACTTGCTATCAGTAATGGCTTCAATTTTAGTAGTTTGAGGATGCACTCTTTCTTGAAATCTTAAAAGCCACGTTAACTGTAATTTCGAGCCAGCAATAGCCGACGATAGACGGCGCTAAAGTACGAACTTTCCAAAAGTTCTGGCAAATTAAGATAGCGAAAATTGGGAGTTCCACGAAACGGAAATCCTGGCGAGATCGCAAATTAAACTTTTGGCAGCCGCATTAGGGTTCGGGATCAACAGACTGATGAATCAGGAAAAGATGGGGCCATTTAGCAGACAGTTCGAGTGATGAATCTTGCAGAAGCACAAGACTGATGAAACTTGCGAGCCTCGAGAGGGATTCGGTCCCCTAGTCCTTTAGGTGAGGGCGGTGACGGTAAGGGCCGGTGACGGTAAGGGCCGGTGACGGTAAGGGCAGGTGACGGTAAGGGCCGGTGACG
>VOMN01075067.1:0-16656 GCA_014899125.1 Orchestia grillus
GAGGGGGGGAGGGGATGGTGACGGTCAAAGGGGGGTGTAACGGTCAGGGAGTTTTGGTGACGGTGGGTATAAGAGGATCAACACAAACCTCAACTGACACGAGATGGTCGGGTGTGAAACTCGGCGAGCAAATCGAGAGGCGACTGTGGCACAATGTCGGGGTGAGTGGAAGATGTGACTATTAACTCAAATTTAGAACAGAATGAGAGCTTTGGCCTTTTTCAAAAAAGTGTTCACGACCTTGATGTTAAATTGAGTTTATAGGAAAAAGAAGAAATAGGGTTGACTAAAAAAATAAAGAAATAGCGCGTACAGATAGAACTGAATAGAGCATTGATGGGAATAAAGGATATTTCTAAATAAAAGGGAAAGATTATTTTCAGAGACAAGCTACAGAAAAATTACAAGTACATTGAAGGCTACTAAATTTTCATGGTTTCAATTTATAAGGAAGCTTTCACATGACTTTTTTCAGGAGAGTTCAGAAAATCTTAGACGAGAAAACGCAATGAAGAACAATTTTTCTTCAAAAAGAGAAATGAGCCGCATTATGGAATCACTAACTATACCAGTTGATCCAATTTAAATTTCTCGACGGAGCATCTATAATTATCTATAATTTTGGTAACTCAAACATTAATATAAATTGTCTTAGAATGCATCGATGGGGCCGCGAAGATGTTAGACTGGGAACTGGGTGTGAATCACAAAGGACAATTATGCTGTCATCTTTAAAAACAATGATCTTCACGATAATACAGTTTGTTGGCTGCTTGGTTGGTCTTGCCGTCTCCCATATCAATGTTTCAAAAGGGAATATATGTGTAGGAGCAATTCCTTTTATGCACATATATAGGTAATTTAAAAAATGAGACGCCCATCTGCGCCGATGTGCGACCGTGTCGTACACAGGGCACTGACTAACGCATCGTAAATGAAAGTGAAGTCAGGGAAATTGGATGTTTTACTTGATCTAATCCCATAGGACAGTACTTCGGTTAAAGCAGTTTGTTTATGAATAGCTGATTTTGAAGGAAACGACGAGGAACTGTTGTGACCCATTGCATGCTTCACTGGGAACAAACCATTCATTTTAAGAATAAATATAGCAGGTTGTGTCTTTTTTGACGGGTCGAGTGTGTTAGTGAATGAACAAAACTAAAACTGAACGAACATGTTAGCTTCTTAATTGTTTGAACTGTAAAGGAAGGTAATTTTATGATCATGGATGATCATGGGACAGTAATGCAGGAAATCAATGAAGACTTTATGAATGTGTAGCGAGTCAATTTGTATTGAATGGCGAAATAAATTTAAGTCGTACCTGCAAACAAGTGAAGAAATTCGGAAAATTAGGAGTATTTTCTCGTAAGTTATAACTGAGTCTCAGATCGGTCGAGGTGGAAGGGGACGCTGAGCAAAAAATAAGAGAGGAAGCTCATGAAAAAAAAATTTCAACTTGTCCCAGACTTACATCGGCTTGTCCAGCTCGCAGGCTCTCAAACATATGTGCGCATCTAGAACAAATTTGCGCGCATTCTTTCCAGACGAGAGGAAAAGTCTACCGTCAATAGACATGTGCAAGATTTGTCAAAGCCTCAGTTAGTGCACTCGGAAGGAGTTATTTTCTTCAATTTTTTCATTCCATAGAACGAAACATTAGTTTGTTTAGCGCTGTAAGATATCATTAAATTTTGACCAGAGCAAAACATGTTCCTTCCAGAAGCGAGCCAATAAACAACATAACCAAAATCTTGATTCAAAGTGAGTTTTCAGAATTCAACCCATTGATGCCGGGTGGAAAATATTTTGGCCAAGTTGGGCTTAGCTAATTTTGGCATTATTTATATTGTAACGCGTTTGAATTCACTTTTCAGCTTCTGATTACGAATGTGACGAGTTAGGCACCGGCTTCAGTTCATTCATTCGTGTTGTTTCTTCGTTCAAACCCGAAACACCAAACAACGAAGGTTGGTTTTAGCTTGAAATATATTCCGGTATGAATGGTAAATACTCGTATTTAGTAGAATTCGGATCTACACCCATACTCTTCAAGAACTAAGATCTGAGCTTCGAAAAATTCACAGGAACTTCTCAAGTCACCTCTAAAAAATTCTACCCACTGCTTAAGTCACTGTTTAAACAATTCCATTCACTCAAGCCACCGTTTAAAGAATTCCACCAACTACTCAGATGACTTTTTAAACAGTTTCACGAGATCCTCATGTGACATTTGAAATAGTTCCACCAGATGCTTAAAACACCCTTTCAAGAATTTTCAAGACCCCCTTTCAAGACCCTCATGTGACCTTTGAAATAGTTCCACCAGCTGCTTAAGACCACTTTTCAACAATTCCACCAGCTACTCAGGTCACCTTTTTACTTCATCGGCGGACTGGGCGATGAAGAAGCCCTGGGTGTTGTGCTGGATCTTGACAGCCTTGGGGTTGATGGCGATTTTGCTGTCCGTGTTGTCTTCGTTTTTCACCTCGATGGCCAGCAGCAGCAACTTGAGCTTCGCGAAGCATAACCTGAAGCACGCGAGCGAGAGTGACGTCAGTCATCCCTTTTCGAGTGGTCTACTCTGTGTTGTTTTTCCAACGCAACTAGGCTAAAATGAAGTAAGTTCTCAGAATACGTTCTCAAATATTTGACGTTATTTAATATCATTACTCGAATTTTAAAATTTTGAATAGTTAGTGCTCGAATGCTTCAAATTAGTAAAAGAGTATTTTATTATTCATACTACTTGAATTTGTACTGTACTTTCGAGTCGGCATGCTGGAAGACTCATGCTAATACGGACACAATACCCTGACTTGGCCTTAGCAAAATGACTATAAGACGAATTCGGGAAGACGACAGGATTGAAATTGAAGCTAACTCATAATAAGTCCTTTGCTCTTCCTTCCTAAATAGATAAAAAAATCAAGCAAGGAAAAATCATACATTCTGGAAAAACGCTCCAGCCCAAGTGACTTTGACTAAAAGTCATAAGTTTTCCCGCTCAAATGGAATTATTTCAAGCTATGACAAACTCAGACGGTATTATTTGCATTAGAAATGCATGCAATTTCAGGACTAACTCTAAATTTGAGGCTAGACAGCAAATAGCACAAAATTAATATAAGGCCGGGAAGAAAATTTGCACCAATGTTTCATACATCATGAAAAAAATCTATGCATCTTTAAGAGGAGTTATTAGTCAGAAGGTGGAGGAAATGGACACATTGAATTCACAGAAAAAAATTATTAATTATTTTTAACAAGACTTTTCTTCATATTTCATGCGCTTTAAGACTTGTCATCACTCGGAAGCTTGCGGGTAGGTCACATCGACCAAACAAGCAATGAATCAATTTTAACAGGACTTTGTTCATCATATTTCATGCATTTTAAGACTAGTCCTTACTCGGAGGCTTGTGGGAAGGTCATGTCAACAAAACTGGGTGCGAGAGTCTCAGTGTACATCTCGCAGCCCGTGCCGCACAGGTAATCGTTCTGCCACGCTTGCATGTCCGGCGACTGCAATGTTAGACCAGGTGCACGCCAGGTTAGTCAAGCAGGTTAGCACAGGGAGCTGCAACACAATCTTCATACGAGTTCATTCGTTGCCATTCTAGCGACGCATCCAAGTTCGGAACGTCTTCCTTTCAGGGACGTGGACAACAGGAGTAATTTTGGTTTGTATTAGGAAAACAACGAAGGCCATCACGCAACAGCGATGGCATCGGAAAGAACGCAACAGAACTGCAATCGAATTTTAATAACTCTGTCTTTTCATAATAACGAAGACATCATGAGTAACAAGGTGGCGACATAACATCAGTATTACGAGAACTTAAAATCACGCGTTGACGAAGATTACAAAGTAAGCTATCGATTAACTGGTCCGCGTACGAGGACATTGTCTCCTGCAGCACAGAAGAGGGTTAGAAATAGCGCGACTGGCATCTAGAACTCCGACGTGAGATGTAAATTAACATGGCTGCATGGCTTCCAAAAGAAAAAAGAGCGGTAAAAATTTAATGTCATAGCATCGAGAAAAGAAAAGACCGAGATGAATAAGAATTCTAAACTTCCAGCCCAGTAAATAGTACTTAAGGATAGCTTTACGAATGGGATATTTCAATGCATCGAAGCGTACCTTCCTCATTTTATTCAGAAAATCTAACTAAATTTTAAATTCGAAATGTTCGTGAGTGGGCTAGCTTTAGCATGACTTCCCTAGTAGTATGTAATTGATTACTAGTTATGTCAATTAAATTCCTTCTTTGATAAGATAAATATATGTACAGCGTGCGTATTATGTTACCATCGAGCTCACTAGACAGGTTCTACAAATTTTCAAGTCAAGAACGCGTACGTACAATCATATAAGTAATTATTTCGGTTGAAGCCACATCTGAAATTTATCAAGTAGAAATATGCAAATCTCAGATTCGCTCAGTGTTATCAAGATTTTTGAAGACTCTTCTTCCCTTCCGATTCAGTTTTAAATTTTCGATCACGAATGCGTACGTTGTGTAACGTCTGCTTGAGATATTTACGCTCGCCTTGGCGAGTACGGAAAACCTGACCTAGGTACTTCTATGGTTCGCATTTCACAAATGTACGAGACAGCCCATGTGTCCTGCATGCTTACGGCCAGACGACTCAAATATTTTGAGTCCTAGTGCTATAGTTGAAACTCAATTGAACGATCGATCTAATATCAACACAGAGGCTCTGTGGCGCACTGATACCGTACACAGTGCCATGCACCGGCGCAGTGGCGCCGTGTTGGGCCCACTGATGGGAAGTAAGGGTTCGCCTCCCGGTTGGGGCAACCGCATTTCCACCGAATCACGGAGTGCTTCCCTTGGAAAAGGAAACTCAAGCCTCACATTCCTCACATCACTCACTCGTCAATAGTTATAAAGCATTGAAAACACAACGATGTACCGATGTTTAGTATTGGAGGTTTTGTAAATGAAGTTATTTTTTGCTCTTGGAATATGCATTAGCAACGAAAAAGTTGCGGAAATTGGGCTACCCAAGTTCACATGAAAAACTGCCATTAGTTTTTAACAAGAGCAACGTTATACGAGCTATGTATTAGTAAATTCGAAGGAAGTCTTAATCGGTTAAACGGGACTTTTATTCGGTCGTGTTCCGTCTTATGCGAACGCTTCATACAGAGATAATATTACGTACTACATTTTCAGGCAGGCAACACTCACCATAATTTGGTTAACCACATCACTCACTCTCATATTAAGACTACTTGTGGAGGTCAGATTTGAAAAATGCGGAAAAGTCGTTGAGGAAAAGAGAATAATTCACTAAATCAAGTTGAAATCAATTCACTGAATCGAGGAGGAAAAGCTTTACACGACCGTTCGTTGCTGCTCGCACGAATACCACACGTGACACTCGGGAAATTTTCCTAAGAAAACGGGGACTGGGACACACGGCACTCGAGCAAGCACGGAGACTCACGCCGAGGTTTCATCGAAAGTGAGTTTGACGAAGGCCGAACTCAGAGTCTCTGTATACATTTCCATGCCTGAGCCCTGCTGGTAATCATTCTGCCATTTCGGGGTCTCCGAACACTGAAATCCCCAACACAACCTTTTAAAGCTAGCGACAGCACATTGGGGAAAGAAGTTAAATTTATGGGATAGAAATTCTCCCAAATAAAAAATCCTACAGAGATGAAAGAGTAGCATTTGCGTAGATTAAAAATAGACATGAACAGTGCTAAGATTTCAAGCAAACTACGAAATTCTTGAACAAAACCCCCACTTCCAAATGACCGAAGACCACTGCTGATCTAACTTCCACTCAGATTTTCATATAAATAACAACGAACTAAATAGGTGCGCGTAGGGGCAGTTCGCGTCACTTACGGTCTTGTAAGATCTCATAGCGAAGAGGTTGGCCATCATGGTGGAGAAGCCCGGCGCCAGGCACGACTGGGCTATGAAGCCAAGCTTTAGCTCAGCCAAGCAGATGACGTCGTCGCCTCTCTTCCAGTCCCAAGATGGAATGTTCAGCAGGTACGCCTGTTGGTATTGTATATACTGTAAGAATGTTCAGCAGGTACGCCTGTTGGCATTGTATATACAGTAAGAATATTCAGCAGGTACGCCTGTTGGTATTGTATATACAGTAAGAATATTCAGCAGGTTCGCCTGTTGGTATTGTATATACAGTAAAAATGTTCAGCAGGTTCGCCTGTTGGTATTGTATATACAGTAAAAATGTTCAGCAGGTACGCCGGTTGGTATTGTATATACAGTAAGAATATTCAGAAAGTACGCCAGTTAGTTCCTAAAATACAATAATAATGCTAATTAAGAATGCCGTTTTCTCTGCTAACAAAAGGCACAGTGTAAGGAGTTACGATAGATGTTGCAATAACCTATGCACATATATGTTTGTACGTCTGATAGTGATACGGCAACGCACATGGGACCATGCCAAGTGGCACACTCTAGGTACGATAATGCAACTATTGCTTCAAAGTATGCGACATAATAATACACTAAGTTTTTAACATTTTTGGTCTGTAACAATTCACTTAGGCACTAAAGGAATTAGGTGGGATAAAATCTACGGGTCCAGATTCACCTGTACGTATTCCTGATCAGTGTGACCGTGTCAGACAAAACAGTCCGTATCCGTGAAAACAGAAAATTGCTTCATTTCGCTAGAAGTTTACCATATTTTCTACTGCATGGAGACGTTTAGTAAGCATAACAATGAGAAAGTCCGCCATCTGTCACCATGGAATAAGAACATTAGGCATGTACGTGCGTGCGTACAATGATAAATACCATATGTAAAACAAAAATTCACGTCGGTATCAAACAACACAGGTTCTTCTCTCTAATATTCCCAAATACTCTAATACTCCTCTAATACTAATACCTGTAACCCCGTTAGCACCAGGAGCATTGTATACGCCCTTCTCCTAATGCTGTTAACTAGTTTTTCATACAAATTTAAATGCAGTCTTATCGCATACACACATAAAACTGCACTAATTTTCCATACAAAGCTTAAAGCAGTCATATTGCAAAAAAATGATTCAGTAGTTATAGGGTTCACAGCATCAGGTATTTACCCTTATAAAATGCTGCAACAAGCGACTTCATAGCTAAATATTCACAAGAATTTCTACAGGGACCCTGGAAACTGTTTGGCAAGAACGTGCAATGTAATTTCGATGAGCAATTTTCAAACTGAGAAAATAGTTATTCTATTTCAATCAATCAATGAAAACTATAGTACGAGCTCGAGAGTATTGACGATACGAACATACTCGCATTTAGGGAGGGACGAGCGTCAACTTCAACTCAGCCTGTCGAGTCATGTGTGGTCTATCAGAAGCTTTGTACGTCCCAATCGATTCCAGTCGAACAAAAGCTGGACTCGTCCAAAATTAAAATAAAGTAGAGATCATAACCGTAACACTCTTTTATAAATCGAAACTGTGCGTCTCATCATCTTACCGAGTTGCAGCTGGGTACAAGGAACATTAACGTTGGACACTATGGACGTACTAACGAACACGAGCTGTGTGTGTGTGTGTGTGTGTGGCTCAATGAAGAACGCTACTAACCTTGTTGTGATACTGCATGAGCTGGATGATGACTCTGATATCGTCCGAATAATTTTTGATAGAAATAACTCTCATGATGTTGGCGGCGTCTTCAGCGTCCGGGTCCTGACAGTACTTGTTGGCCAGCACGAGACAGGCGTCCGCTTCGTGGACCTGGCACAGAGCTGCTGGTCAGACTCAACATTCGATCCAGTCGTAAAATTTCTATATTATCTAGTTTTTCTTTACGAACTGGGGCAAATTTAGAGGAAAAATCAGGTAATTGGTGTGTTATTAATAAAAATAATGGACGTTACAAGGATAAACTATTCAAGTAACTCTAGTCTTTGGCAGCAGGAACGAATTTGGGAGAAAAATGACGTACTCCGCGTTATTTCTAAAGTTTAGTGGAAAATACAGGAATAAACATTGTTAAAAGTTCAGTAATTTCTAAATTAAAATGTGTACGTTCGCGTCACGTTGTTCAGTTCTGGGTCATTCGGGAAATATAAAAACTAATAACTTTGTTATTTGTTTGAACTTTGAATCGAAACAACATTAGAGATGACAATGGAGAGAGAAGTCGTAATTTAGACATAACCTATTTATTCGATCTTGAATTACAAGCCGCAAAAAATTAGATTAATAAGGACTAAATGAAACTAAACGTCTGGTTCGTAACATACTTTTTGCTCCTATAAAAGAAAGTAAACAAATGGCTGGAGTAGCAAAATTGAATCCATAAGTGCCAGAGCAACACATTTATTCATCATGTGAAGAAAACATTGATTTTAAAAAGTTTGGATGAAGAAGAAAAAAAATTAACACATTTTAAACAGTCCACTTAACAAATAGAAAAATTTGCACACAGGGCTGAATGAACTCAGTGAAAAGAGGTACTTGAACAGGGCTCAAAAATAAATTAAGTTTCACGAATATCGGCCTGCCCAGGCCCAGATTTGTGTGATCACGCTAAGGAGGAAGTGAGGTCAGAGTGCAAACTCCAGTGCCACAACTGTGCCCAACGCAGCAAGTTAACATTTCCTTCGTGTGCTACAGGACTGTTGTTTCAACCCATCGTGTTAAGCTCCCAACAGGCATATTATTTATTCAGAAATAATTATCCTTGAGACTGAAAATTAACTGGCGTTAGTTTTACACTTGATGAAATCAATGAGATAGGAATTGTAAGTTCATAACTTAAAGAAGTTTCAAAAAAATTTAGATGACACATTGTCAGGCATGATATGCGCATCAAATCTGCCGACGATAAAAAATAATTCATACGGTATTAAAATGAACTAAAAGTATAGAAAAGCTCAAAATTACTCTTCGCTAAGTATTTATTGAAATAAGTACGAATACGATCGACTGCAATTGAGAAACATAAGATAAAGACTGCATTAAGAGCTACACCTCATATAGTCAAGTATGAGCAACACTTAATATTGCAAAATTTCAATTGAGCACTGCTATATATATAAACAGATATATTCAATATTTCAAACAGGAGATTAGCATTTAAAGGCAAGACTATTGCGCAAGGAACTTGAACACATGGTCGTTCTCACATAAGGTACACAAAACGCTTGCGAAACAACTACACATTGAAAACACACGCACAAAGGGAGAGAGAGAAAGAGAGAGAGAGAGGGATGAAGTAGAAGCACACCACGGCTACGACAACGGGCAACGTGGGAACGTGCCGCTACAGCTACAAGTCTCTACGGCGTTACTGCCCAGCACTTTTTGGGCAACTGGACTTTGGAAGAGTAGTAGTTCAAGCTCATCATTTGGGGGATTGGGTTGGATTTTTGTTACCACGAAGGGGAGGGCTACGCGGTACTACACCGAATCTAAAAAGGTAAATTGTACAACTATTGCACACCACTTCACCCAATCTTATCTCGATCTTACTGCACTTAATGATGGATCTGCTGATGAAATGTATGCATAATCTTCATTGTGCAAGATATTACTTAGTTCTCCAATTGTCCAGGTTGCCAAAATGTGCCCGCATGGTTTATAGAATGAGCTGTAGCTAAGACGCAAGACGTGCACGACGGACAGATGAAGTGGTAAGCGGAGGTGAATTGGTTCGTTAGAATCGATGCAGAGAGTCCGAACATGCAACCACTCACCCAGAAGATTATGTTGTTAGAAGAGAGCATTGTACCGCTGAGGTATTACCTTGTGGCATTAATACTCCTTTATTACAATGAATCCGATAACAAAAACTCAAATACACTATCAGACGAGAAGCAGACAAAGCAGCACCGACAATATGACAGATGTTGAATTGAAATCACAGGAAAGTTGTTTTGTGAGATGTCTTCATCATGAATTCAACATAAATTTTCATCAAGATGATGGCTCGCCAATGAAATAGCTCACCGCGAAACTCTACGAAAGTAAAATTTGGTTCGCGTATCATACATTAATGTGATTTGGAGGATTCCTCAGTGAGGATTAGTCAATTCGGCAAGCAAAACACAGCAGAGGTCACGGAGCTCCGCAGCAGCAAATGTCCGAGTGGCTGCGGTATTTTAATGTGCTTTTGACTTAAAGAAATCTTTTTTTAAGTATTTATGAAGGGCTTTTCTAGCCGAGGAAAAATAGAGAGACTTTAAATGTTGTGATAGAATTCGCAATATGTTTTTCGTTACTCAAATTTTCGTGCAATAACAGTTCGGGAAGTTGAAGTTGTCTGACGTATGTACAGATGAAGCAGAAATTTTATTTGCTACCGTTGTTTTTGAAAAAGAACTCAGACAGAACTTTAATTAAATACTTAATGATTTGCACCAGAGGATTTTCCTACAAAAGAGATTTTTAGGCATTTAAAAAACGAGTGAAATTTTTGAAGAAAACTTTCGAAGTCGCTAAGAGATGTTATTTCAAATTTCAAACGGCGGGAAAAAATAAATTCGGAGAGATTAATTTTGGCGCCGTAATGTGGACGGCACTGAGGCAATTGAGCAAGCTATTTGTTTTCAATTGATGCAATCAAGATGCACCTATCTTTTAGATCCATTGTGCAAAACGTGAACAAAATATAATAATTTCGTCACGTTCAATACTTTTCTTGTGCATTATAATGGTGAGATTAGAGAACAACTTGACAGTAGATAGTCAACTGAAGTAACGGAACTTCATCTTCAGAATTCATAAAGTGAACTATACAGTGCGTGTGTTGGGTTAGCTTCGTCAAATCAGCTTAGGCACATGGCTTTAATTTTATCGGTAGAAAGTGTACAAGTAAGCATAATTTCGTGAGACACGTAAACGTTTGGGTAGGCTATAATAATACGACCATCTGGGACACATGTTGCTATACGACATCGATATGGCCCGCTCCAGCAGGTACCCTCAGCACTGGTGCACGTACCTTCACTCGCTGCAGGTCAATGGGACTCATTATGGACCCTTGGAAGAACTCAACCGTAGTGAAGTGGCGCTTAAATAAGCCTTCTAACTCCAGATCCGGGCGCTTTCTGTATGCAAAAATGCATCACCCAAAATTGAAAGGGAATAATATCCATAAGCAGAGAAATGATTAGCAACGAGAAAACGGAGCAACTCGTGTTAAAGGATAAAAAGTAGATTCAATACCTTCACAATGCAGACCTGAAACTCAGAGAAGACCACAAGTGTACCATTCCGATTTCATGCAAAAAGCAAATGAAAGGTAGCAGCTGAACTTCAGGCCCTTAATTAATTAATTTTAAAAGGAGAAAATTCGATGGCATTTAGACCACCGGCGGTCCCGCTGTAATTTGGTTACGAGTCTCACAAACCTCGACGTAACTTTTTTTGAACTTCAATGCACCTCTCGAACGGGGAAAACAGGGCCGAAGCTTAGCCACGTCATCATTTGGCAAGGTTAGTGTCAGGAATAGCGTAGGAAGAAATAGGAATAGAAGAAAAATCGATCTATCTAAGAAGGCACACGACTGAAAGCAGTCTGTCATATAGGGAGCAGTTCATTATTTGGATCCAAACCTAGCTATAAAATAGACTGTTAATTTATCATTACAACACACATTACCATAATGACAGCATTCGGCACTCATTGAGATGAAGCTCTCACAGTCAGCAGTACCGCTAGGGTTGGTTTCACTCCTATATACGGTCTTTACCTTGACTCTCATTAGGTCGACAGCACTCATAATGCTGCCTTGATAGAAGCTTACTGTCGTTGAGTGTCTCTTCAATAAACCCTCCAACTCAAGATCCGGCTCTTTTCTGTTTATATAAGACAGGGTGCAAACGCTTAGCTTATCTACTACCGAGAGTGAAACCTACATTTTGGGAAATGCATTTCCCCAGCAGATTTCAAAGTAGTTTATCAGATTCAAGCGATGTTCACAACAACCCTTAGTCTTGAAACTCCTTCGAAGTTAATTGGTCAGCACCACATGCACAAAGAACTCGCGATCGCTTCGAGTAAAGCAAAAGCTCGCTAAGACTGCGGCAGACGCGTCGCTGAAATAAGAAAGTAAATATAAACTGCATGTAAAATGACATAAAACAAGGCTGCAAACTCCACGATATAAGAAAATGAAGCTTTCGGAAGCATAACACTGTCTTGAGTAATATTGTGTCCGAATGCAACTATCAGAAGAAAATTCAGAGATGAAGACGGGTTCAGCTTGGGGATGGGCCGAACATTTCATCTATTCTGGAGTGAGACGGGTACCCGGTACCGGTCTTATACAAAAAAAAAATAATACTGGCAAAATTCTATAGTACTGAAGAAGTTGCCTACGCTGGTCGGTACCGATGGTAAATTGATGTACTGAACTTTTTATTCTTCCCAGAAATGACCACATAGGAATTCACACTTCGGCCCATCCCCAATTAAACTTACCAGAATCAACGAACTTATCCTTCAATTCATGTGCTAGCACGTTTCTTGGATTCCGTTTGAGTTAATTAGTATGTTGTCAATTAGAATGTTGTTCAGGTGCCACGCAAAGATACTAGAAGTTCTTCTGGTACAAAATATTATATTAGTCTGACGCTTGGGACATCACTTCTAGCAGGATTTCGGCGAGTTTTTATTGGAGAATCAAATAATTTACTCTAACTATCAAATCTTCTTCAGGAGTGGAGATGTGCGTGCCGTTTCATGGACTGAGAGACAAATAAATACCTGTAGGTGCTGGTATTGCCAAAATGGCTTTAGTCGAGAGTTTCACATTCAGAATTTTGAGAAGAAAGTGAAGTTAAAAGACTCACCACGGACGACAATGCTGGTGTGGTGTAAGTGTGCACACTGCCATGCGTAAGAGAAGAGTGCCTGCCAGTAACATGCTTCAAAATGGAACACCTCAAATCCAGTGCTAGAGGAAGCCTAAGTCTTGTATAATGATGTCTTCAAGAAAAGCAAGATAGGTAGAAATTGTGAAATGAAGACCTGGATTAGCGAGGGCATCTTATTTATTCTTCTGTGGAGTTAAGAAAACGTTTTATTTAGGTCATGATTAAATCATAAAACGACTTCAAATGAATAACCACTGAAATAAAAACTTTTAAAAAGTGCTATTAGTTAGCCCTCTAATGATAACTTTTGCTGGAATTTTAATGCAAACTCCAAGTAAATAAAAATACATGGTTAGAGTTAATAGCTATAAATAAACGGTACGATAACAAATCTTATGATCATGAACTTCGAAAAAATTCGTAATAGAGAGCAAGTTCGCTGTCAGAGAAGAAGAGAGGACGAAGTCAACACGTCAATGCATCAACGTCCTACGCTGATTCCAATAGAAAACACTTCTACTCAATGCATGAAATTGCAACGCAACATTTCAAGGAGCCGTGCATCCAAACCGGAATACTTGAACTCAGTCTACATACTGTACGGCAAAAATCCCTCGTTCAAAGAACTGCAAAGCAGTGTTTATGAGGTGGTTTAGTTGACGCGTTATTGAGATGGTGAGTTAGCAATGTACGGTTACGGGGTCAGTTTAGAAGTAAGCAGCGGTGTAGCTGTGTTAGAGAGCATCATGCACTACGCAAGAGGCAGAAGGGTAGAACAATCGACGGTGTGGCGTGGCAATTAAATCCAAATGATCCAAAACGGTAAGAGGTACCAAATAAGAAAACGTTTGGGAGCGCAACAAGGTATTGCGCTGGTGTCTCAATACTCCCAAATACCAAATACAGAAGATATGGCAATCATAATACGAATAGTAGTAGCCATGATGGTGGTAAAGTAGCAATAATGAAATAAGAGCAGTGAAAATAATGTAGAAAAATAGTATACCTTTACGCGTTCTAAGTCTACCGAGTTAAACATTGTCCCTTGAAAGAAGCCAACGCAAGTGGAATTGCGCTTCAACAAGCCCTCAAATTCCAGATCAGGTTCATTCCTGTGGAGGTGCGGGGTGTCATCAGAGCGGGGTGAGCCAGGTTCTTATTCTCGACACTCGACAATGTAAATTCATGTATACATTATTCCATTGCACTCGATAATAATAATCCATTCCAAGTGGCAGCGTTCCAAACCAATCCTGATAATTTTGAAACTGTCTACATAGGGTCTCCACCGCTGTTCACGACTTGTGTACACGGAGTTGAAAAGTCGCACGCGACAACAATGTCGTAGGTGGCAATAAATACGCGTGGCAGAAAAAACAAGCAGCGAAATGACTAAATATGGACGCACAGGTAAGTCGACCCGATTTTTGACTTATTTGTGTATTGTCTCGCCCCTTGGAATGGATTGAGGCGTGTTGTTACATATTCTTTTCTAGCTCGCGAAAATATTTTACTTTGGCACATTATTATTTTACAGTTGATCATACGTATGCATGTATACATTCTTCTCCTGCACATCAAAGGCATGAAAAAAGGACCACTTAAAATTCAAGTACGAGTTCAGGATATGTGTAGAGTAAATTAATGCAAATAATTATTCGCTTATATACATAGTAAGCCTAGGGTACATTAACAAGATAAGTCCAAGGAAGCTAAGAAATTTTTAAACTTAGAATCACAGAACACATGAGCTAACATTGGCTTTAGAATACGTTGTGTATGCGTGTAAAAAACTTCAAGTGAAAAGCTGCAGTGTACGTAGATAGCGATCAAGTTATGCCTATGGTTATTTAAGCCAATCATGGCGGAATTCTCGTATATTAAACAAGCAGCGATGGAACACGAAACTTACATTCACTTTGATCAATTCGTGACAGAATTTTAGCAGTAAAAATCTTTGGAAAAACTTGAGATGTATTCATAGCGAGCATCATTTCATGAAACTGAAGTTTCATGGATGAAAACATGGAACAAAAAATTCCATCGAATGGATGCTAATTGAAGTTGTTTTGAATTCGCAACTCTACGAAAACAATAATCATAAAATAAGTGAAAATTTCAATTCAATGACACTAAAGTTTAAGCTTTAACGTTTGCTTTAATTTTTCTACCCTGATGGGGAACAGATATCTTTTCTCTGACAATGTCGCAGAGGATGATGGGCAAGAGTAACTGCAGCTGAACTCTTCCAGCGTGAAGAAAAAGAAATAAGGAGAGAAGTAGGACGGGAAATGGAGCACAGTTAACAAGTGTGACAGGAATAGATCTCATGTCTCTCTGTAGGCTAGTTATTTCTAAAGAAAAAAGAATTTGTGGAAGATTAGTTTGAGATACGAAAATAGCCTGAAAGTTCCTGTAACAGAACATATACAACTCAGCAGCCATTTTAGGTGACATAAGCTATTTTTTATCAACTTTTTATATTTACATAATAGAAATAAAGCTGTAATTACACCCAATTTCAGTAGTAAGATACACAGCAAATGCTCGCACACTGTATGAGCCGGACAACATCAAACTGTTTTATTAGCAAAAATCATATATATATGTGTATAAATTATTGACAGAAAAATTATTGTACGAAAACACATATGTCCGAATAGAAAAATGACTAAAGTGCAATCGATGAAATATTTCAAGGAAACATAAAAATACAAACTTGAAGAGAATATGCTCTAAAAAATATATCTGAAAAATTAAGTAGATTTTCCAACCTTTATTGCAAGGCAATAAAAGAATGGTATTTTCGGTACGACCTTTCTTATGTATCAACAGGATTATTAAAAATAAATCAATCAATCTCTCTACAAAGTGTATGATTAAATTGCAATGACAAATTAAATCCGATTGACATTTTTTCTTGAAGTTTATACACAAGTTTCACAACATTCGTAGAACACTTAAATTCGTAGCACAACCAGAGTAATAAACTTGTAGCCTTTGATGTCAGGCGCGTTAGAACTTTCTCAACTTTGAAGTTTATCTTCAAACAAAATTCCAAAACATTGAAAAATAGTTGAAAATTAGTTTCCATAATTGAAAAGAAAGTAATCCATGATTGACAGTCCAGTATCTAATGTACATCAAGAATCCCTTAATGTATTAAAAGAACATACCTGTGTAAAAAGACTACTTCGACGTCCACATCTTCTCTGTCTTCATGGAGGAAATCTTTTAGGAAATGGCTCACGGATTCGTAAGTGATGTGTCCGCAGACGACGATGTGCCTGGCGAAGTACAATGCAACCAATAGCCCGAGCTCCTCAATTGACATTCACACGCTACGCTCAAATGCCGCCTACAGCAGGTCAGGAGGGAAGACGGACGATCGGTCGCAGCTCAATACAGACACTGGCAAGCCGAGGCTTTTAGGTGACTGCGCAATGTGGTGTCCACAACCGCCAAATTGACGCGGGTCATGATACACAAAAAGACACGTTTTTTATTGAATAAAAGGTGTCACAGAGTGACGTTTTTTATCAAAAAAGGTGTGAAATTTCGGCGAGCGCTCCCAGCTGTCCGTCTTCCCGTCCCAGCTCTGACTCGGCGTGGCAAGTAATTGAAAACTGGACACCCAACCCTCCTCGCGTGGCACGCGCAATCTAAAATTCAATGGCACCGATTGCAGTTCAATCATTTTTTCTGCTCGAATCAAGTCAAAAAAGTTACATTAAAAGCAGCTAAACCGAAATTTTCAAGCTCGCGCATGAAAGAAGCAACATTTTAACTTGAGGTACGAGAAC